>OZ018317.1:210228130-210338130 GCA_963969495.1 Ceratothoa steindachneri
CCTTCCGTATTTATCATGGTTAATTCAACCAAGTCATCATCGTTTAATGGGGCAGAGTGTTCATTTATGAGGGTTTCAAACCCATCCTCTGTTACATCACCGAAACCTTCGCCACCAAGGAGCTTAGCCAATTTAACAGAGGTCGTAACTGCCGCAGTTCTGATCTCTTCAGAGATAAACCTTTGTGATAATTTGCAACCTCAGGCCACAGCTTCTTCCAACAAGCATTAATGGTGTGGGGTTTCGCTTTTTCTACGGCTAGTTTTATTATTTGAATGCAATTAGCGATGGTAAAATCGCGCCAGTAATCCTTCTAGTTGAATTTTTCATCTCTATCCATTGACATCACCATTTGTTGCAGAGAAATAAAACACGCAAAATTACAACAAATACACAAATCACCACTCACATACGTGGGACACAAGCGTACTGAATGGAGTGCGGGAAATCGGTACATATACTGTACATACTGTAGTAAAGCGAGTGAGATCTGAACGCTGATTGGCTGGAATCGTCCTGTCTCAGCCAACCAACACTTACGTTTTACGACTATGTACGTATGTTTTCGCAGATGTCTGGAAATGGCGCAAATTTTGAATTTTAAGCCCCCCCCCCTAAAAAAAAAGATTTCCATGGATAGTTGAAGCCGCGGATGACGAACTGCGAATAGCCGAGGGTCGACTGTACCCAAAGCCTGACGCCAAATCATATATATATATATATATATATATATATCGAAGTATGGCCAAGTGTACAGGAATATACGCACACGGGCTCTAAGGTAGACTAAGCAAGGCAACAAATGTTATTGTTGTAAGAGTGCGATTTGAATAGATAACTGAAGCTGCGTGACTAAGAAATATTCCAAACACAATGACAAAGATAGATTTTTTTAATATGCACTAGATAAAATGTACACAATAAATATAGATATATAGGTACATGAATAGGACGGAATTATGTTCCGAATACTAATTTGATAACCAGGGTTATTAAATGGTTATAATGGGAGATTTAGGGTAGTGAGCGATTTAGTTCCTTTGAACCTTGAGAGTAAAGCGGGGCGAACTTGGGGGAAGAGGCGCCTTGGTGACCTTGATTACTCACGGGTGTAGCAGGGAACCCGAAGATGGTGATGCTACTTTCTCCAAACTGTGATCTAGTGAGATGCGGGCCTCTTGTCCTCAAGTGGTCACCGGACGAACTTTAGAGAGAGGAGGGGGAGGGGACTTCTCCAAACTCGGATTGAGCGAGCTATCGGGCATTTTGTCCTCAAGAGGTCACCGGAGGAACTTCGAAGGGAGGGGGGGGGGGTGCGATAACTTCTCCGAACATGGATTGAGCGAGCTATTGGGCCTCTTTTCTTCAAGAGGTCACCGGAAGAACTTCGGAAGACGGCTTGTCCAATTCCTTAATCCAAAGGCGGTTGAGAAAGGCTGTCGTTGACTCACGAGACTTCTCCCTGACCCAAAGATACGAGTGTGATATGCAGCTCTTCCGTAGCCCGCGACCGTCACTAAACACTTCTCGGGAGAGAGCGTCGTTGAAGCGAACCTCCATTCGGGGAAGCGTCGTCTAACCGAATCTATGGGTAATCCTTGGGAGGGTGCATATATACCCGGATTTCTCCAAAACAGGGAGAGAGAGAGGGGCCTTCTCGAACCTTAATTATCGACGGGACAACCGAGCGTGTCTTTACGGGAAAGTGTAAGAGGCCGGGATCAGCGGGTCTGACGGAACGACCAGCGGCTGGAGCCATAAAAGTTGTTCGAAGAAGCAAATCTACGAATAGACGAATAATCTCCCGACCCGGGGGGGGGGGGGATTAAGACGGCGGGGAGGTAGCCTTCAATTTCAGCGTCATGCCTCGGTGTGAATTTCTCAGGGACCTGGTGGCAAGTCCAAAAAGCGTGAAGTCGGAGGTGTGAGGGGGGGGGGGGCAGTAACGGCTCGCTTTCTCTCCCTAAGTAATATCTTGGGAGGTGGGGAAATACTACTATTTTATTGTATCCCTCTACATACTAGTTAATTAAAATGCTTAGAGAAACGTCGAACTTGTTACTAGTTCGAAGAGAAAGGCAAGGCAGTGGCGGATCCAGGATAAAAATTTGGAGAAGTCTAACCTAAATTCCTCCCTCTGAGTACTCTGAGAAGAGGGCAGTGATCATTAATAATGGTTACCTTACACACCATTGATAATAAATAACAGTAACTCACACATAACTGATTTTTTTCCCCACATCAGAAAATTATGAATTGTAGTTTTTAGACGTGAACTAAGGTATAATACTGAATTAAATCATTATTTTTGAGATTTACCTGTATTTTAGACATGTATCATATAAGGTACATTTCATCGCAACGGTTTTTAAAACTAGATTATATATATTCTATACTATTACATAACTCTTTCTGAATAGCAGAATAATAGTATGGCTTGAAAAAGAAATACAAACATAAACAGATCTGCATTGACCGAGCAACGAGATGTGTTGATATTATGGCCTCTCACAGATATGCCATCAGTCGCAGTTGCCTCAGTTTTCTTTTCAGTATGAATTGCTCGTTTTGGTGTCCCCTTTCATGTAAAAACTGATCGAAATAGTCAATTTGAGTCCGAGTTATTGAAATAACTTCCCGTAGTATTTAATTCTCATCTTTTGCGAACAATTGATCGAACGATTTCGAAAAACAATGAAAAATGCTATCGTAGGAGGAACGAAAAATTAGCTTGATGAACTTCCTCGTTCTTTTAGTTATTCAGGCAATTCCTACAGAACGTGAGTTCTCGGCTTTCAAAACTGTCACTGGAGACACAATTCTCTTACCGAATCTACTTATAACAAACTCATTTACACGCTCGAATACAAAGTTTGTAGCTGCCCTTTGTGACCAAATGAGAGTGATAGATTTTCGACGCATCTTTCATTCTCATATCCATAGTTTCCCTAATCTTTATATTTCGCCAAATGAGGAACAAGCACTCATGTATAAGTCCAACTGGATCAAGTTCGGCTTCCACTCTGAGCTTTCTACCCTGACCCTTAAAAAGTGATCGACAGGCTTCCAAAATTACTTTATTATCGAAATTCCAGTTAATTTCCGAAAAAAAAACGTTTCGATACATCGGCTAAAGGCAGCCTGCATTTAATTAGGTAATTTTTCATCTTAAAGCACTCCTCTGCTCTAAATTACAACTCATCTACACTCCAAGAAACTTATTCTTAGCTGCCATTTCTTGAGTGTAGCATCAGAAAACTTTTCCAGATCACAATTTAATCCGAGCCTTTAGAGGTGCTGCCGCTTGACTTTTCAGCCCATTTCCTAATAATCTTGCTCGTTCGTCTCCTAGTTGTTTAAACTAAATTATATAATTATTTTTTTAATTCCAACTATGTTAGGCAAATATATTCTAGTGGTAATAATAATTTTCTGATCTTTTTAATTTGATTGATAGTTAACCTTTTTTTCGTATGTTTATTTTTGTAACCTCCAATGAACAAATTTGAATTTCAAAATTAAGGATTTAAGGTACGAGTATATTAATTTTGTCTCTATAATGAAATCATATTTTTTTTATACAATTTTAAAACATTTATTTATAAGTTTTATTCAAATCAATGCAACTGTTACCAGCAACAGCGATGGAAAGAATAGTTCATTAACTATAGCCAGTTTAAGACGTGACACTTCCCAATAAAATGAAATGAAAAGTGAGAGGGGAGAGACGGAAGGTTTTAAGAGGAGGCACTTCCCAATAAAATGAAATGAAAATTGGGAAGGGAGAGACAGAAGGGTTTAAAAGGCGGCACTTCCCAATAAATGAAATGAAAAGTGGAAGGGGAGAGACATAGGGTTTTAAGAAGGGGCACTTCCCAATAAAATAAAATGAAAATTGGTAAGGGAGAGACAGGGTTTTAAAGGGGGGCACTTCCCAATAAAATAAAATGAAAAGTGGAAGAGGAGAGACGGAAGGTTTTAAGAGGCGGAACTTCCCAATAAAATAAAATGAAAATTTTGAGGGGCGAGAGAGTACGTTTTAAGATCCGACTCTTCCCAATAAAATAAAATGAAAAGTGGGATGGGAGAGACAGGAAGTTTTAAGAGGGGGCACTTCCCAATAAAATAAAATGAAAAGTGGAAGGGGGAGAGTCATAGCATTTTAAGAGTGGGCACTTCCCAATAAAATAAAATGAAAAGTGGAAGAGGAGAGACGGAAGGTTTTAAGAGGCAGCACTTCCCAATAAAATAAAATGAAAAGTGGAAGGGGGAGGGGAGAGACAGAAGGGTTTAACAAGCGGCACTTCCCAATAAAATGAAATGAAACGTAGAAGGAGAGAGACATAGGGTTTTAAGAGGGGGCACTTCCCAATAAAATAAAATGAAAATTGGGAGGGGCGAGACAGAAGGTTTTAAGAGGCGACACTTCCCATTAAAATGAAATGAAAAGTGGGAGGGGAGAGACAGAAGGTTTTAAGAGGCGACACTTCCCAATAAAAGGCTTACTTACTTACTTATTGCTTAAATATGTCCGTCCTTGTCGACGATCACGTCATTACGCAGTTTGGTGCAGCTGAATGGTATGCAGGTGGTGGACAAGTCCGATGCGCGAGCCACACACATGCCGTTAAACCGGCGCCGAGGTTTGTAAGGGAAGGCTAGGTTG
The DNA here is from genome assembly GCA_963969495.1 of Ceratothoa steindachneri. Lineage (NCBI taxonomy): Eukaryota > Metazoa > Arthropoda > Malacostraca > Isopoda > Cymothoidae > Ceratothoa > Ceratothoa steindachneri. The sequence continues at coordinate 210,232,797 of OZ018317.1, forward strand.
CTTGAAGGTCATGTTAACTTGGTTCCATTTAGTAGAGTAATATAGTTTTGAAAATAGTCAGTAGATGATGATTGATATGAAGTTATCCTTCATTGTTAATGACATGTGTTTGTATTATAATTGTGTGTTTTTTCGGGGTTCAAACTATGATGTTAAGACTTTCTTCTGCTGGTTTAGCTTTCTCTCTCGTCACTCCTTTTTAGTCGCGTGCGCGCAACTTTATAAGTTACTCTGTCGGTACGTAGGTCGTCGGTTGGACGGTAACCATTTTAATTTTCAATGAGGTTTTTGGCAATAACATCGTAACTATTGGACCGATTCTAACGAAATTTGAAACCCTTTATTTTGTTTTACATTCTCTTTCGAATGATTTAATTGCCAAGGTCTTCTCTAGGTTAGTCCATGAATTATTGTAAGCTTTGAAGGTCGTAAGGTCATATGGTCATAAGGTCAATATAATTGAGAGCTCGCGACTTAGGTCTGTTGACCTTGTTTCCTTGTTTGTGTGTCAATATCGTGTGTTCTATATATATATATATATATATATATATATATATATATATATATATATATATATATATAGATAATTGGTAAAATTGGCTAAATAAACTTACCAATTATGGGTTGTCCCATTCGTGTAATCTTTGTCAATCCGCTTAGTTTCCAATTCAACAGTCTATTTTCTGGTTTGGCTTAAGCTAATTAGGTGTCTGCTTCTGGGTATTTATTTCCTTGTTCGTGGATGTCCTTCATGTATAGATTTCTTCCTTTTCCTAATTGATCTTTGTTGTTTTGGTTTGGAAGAGTGGTTGTGATTTCCCTTTATCCTTTTGGGCTATCTGTGCAACGATTTCTTCTATATCTTATTGTTTTCTTCTATTAAGTTCTTCGCTCTTTTCTCCAATCATTTGTTAAGTGGTTTTAGATCTACTTCTCTGTGAGTGTCACATTGACTCTTCCTATCTCCTTTTATTGTGTTTGGTGATAAACAGTGTTGCTTTGTCCTGTATCCTTTGCAGTTTTATAATGTTTGATTTCGAAACTGAAGCACTGTTTGGTAACTGCAACGTCCTGGCATTTAGCGGCATAACCCTATTCCTTATCCTCCCCCCATCTCTCCCCTCACCTCGAGGATCACCAAAAGTTCTTCCACAATCACATAATGCACGTATCATCGAGTTTCAGATCCGGCGAGCCTAACATTGGTTAAACTGGAAATATTTACACTAAGAGAGGGTATTTAATTTCACTTCATTGACGAAATTAGAGGAGAGTTGACCAAAAGCCAGAATGTGCCTTTAGGGCTAAGTGAAAGACTCTCTGAGAAGAACTGTTAGAGGAGGAGTCTTGATTCCGAAGATCTCGCCCACCCTCCTCCTTTCCCTACCCTCAGTGGGGTGGTGAAGTATATATGCCGATAACTGCAGAAGAAGGAGAAGGAGATCGGGTTAGCCATCAAGACAACGAAGTCCGGCTAGAGGCCCGGAAACCAACGAAAGGGACATAGAAGAAGCTCATCCTGAGCCAGTTCCTGGTGGTCACAGAAAAAAAATAAGATTTTGTCTCAGGAAGATCGAGTTTGCGATCGAGACAACGAAGTCCGGCTCAGTGCCCGGCAACCCTACGAAAGGAACACAGAAGAAGCTCATGCTGAGCTAGTTCCTGGTGGTCACACCGAAATTTAAGTTAGCTTGTATTGAGAAACAAGCTCAACTATCTCTCGGCAGAGAAACCCCCTATCCCGGTTTACAACATAACCCAGATATAGTCCTCGCCATTGAGGAATACCCCAAAGTGAACGTCCTCAAACACTCCCCATTCGTCAAAGGATTCACTCGTTTGCTCATAGCTCGTCAGTGCGAATTATTCCAAGATTAACCAGAAGATTGGAAGAAGCATACTTTCCCTGTCCCTTTGGTGAAATCATCTTCCCAAGACAACGTACTTAACGCCATCCGTCGCCCGTACCGAATTCATCTGTGGTTCTTTAATCCTATTCCCGCGCCAGACAAACATCTGGAAGGTCTGAATACGTCCACGCGTCTGCCCGCAAACAACATTCTTGCGTCTACCTAAAAATTGAGGCCAAGGTCAGTCTCCAACCAGATTCCCTTGTGGTTGGTTTAAAAGGTAAATAAATTTCATTATCTTTTTTTTGAAGGTCAATTAGCGTTTAATATTAAAGTGAGCTTTGGGTCAACCATTACTGTATATTTATTTATGTAATTTAGTAAGTCTCACTTAAACTCGTTTAATTTATAACTGTGTAGTTTGTTTTGTTAGATTAGATTTTTTTGTTCATGTTGAAGTTAAAGGTCTAGTCTTTTTTCTTTTTTTTGAAGTATTTAATTCAATCCTCGAAACGCTGAGCATGGCACTAGAAACCCTCAAAGATGAAAAAAATAACATAATATTAATAATATAATATAGCACTCTTAAACAAAACTTAATCAATGAGTTTTTGAAGTACGTGACAAACCTATACGTACGTACACCACCTCTCGGTCCTTGCAATACCACGACAATATACATTGGGATAAGTGGGTAGACTATCGCCTGATGCATAATTGCTTGATAGACCTTCTTTTTATTTTCTTAGTTGAGCGATCTTAGCCTTTGGGTCAACCATTACTGTATATTCAATATACATTTTCCTCTGATGACTTTCCGTTACGTGTTTGCTATTTCTAGTTTTGGTGATGGCCAAACCTAGCACTTTCATGTAGTTCGTATACCTGTATCGTTCTTCTCCAAATGAGATATCTCAAAGATTTCTTTTGAACATTGAAATAATCTTAAATTTGCTCTTTTTTGTACTGATTTTCCATTTTCTTTCATATTCGTTTATCCTCCTTATCTCTTCTGCCTATATTTCGACGTTCCTGTAAAGGTTTACCTCGATTTGCGTGACGTTATCGGCGAGTTTGATATTGAGGCATTCTTCAATGATTGTTAGTGGATGTCTGAGGTGTATAATGAGTATTACGCATGACTCAAACAACTACCCTGAGGAAGGCCAGCCTTGAATTTAAATTTCACTCTATGTTTTCGATCTCCGTGAATGCGTATCTTTTATTAGCGCAGTGGCAGAGTAGTTTTTCCAGTTTGTTATTCATTTCGAGGTGTATGAATTTGTATTACATTTCCCTTAACCAAACCTTGCCGAAAGCTTTCGATACGTCCCTGCAGACGATATCAACGCTGGCTTTTTCCATTTTAATGGGTTGAGGAATAAGTTCTTGCGGTTTTATCTAATTTATTCATTACCAATAACAATTTTAGAAAAACTTTATTTTTAATTGATAACAATATGCAATTTAATCAATAATGTATTCTCCGTTGTTATTTACGACTTCTTCCCAACGTTCAACTAGTTTGTTTTTCGATGCCTCTGCAATAAAAATCTCTGGATTTTAACTCGAAGAATTCGTCTAACCAGGTTCTTAATTCTACATCAGTAGTGGACGAAACGCCGCGCAAATTGTTGGACAGCGATCGGAACAGATGGAAATCCGATGGAGCCAAGTCTGACGAATATGGAGGATGCGGCAGGATTTCCCAATTAAGCGTTTGGATGGCGTCTTTTGTCATATTGGCAATGTGAGGACGAGCATTGTCGTGTTGCAGAAGGACTCCATAACGTCGATGAGGTCGCTTTTCACGAATAGCTTCGGCGAGTCGATACATTTGTTGAACGTAGAGTTCTGCATTGACAATCACGTTGTTCGCAAGGAGCTCATAAAGAATGATGCCTTCACAATCCCACCATACACACAGCATCATCTTTCGTGGATGAAGTTCTTGCTTTAATCGCGGAAGTGGTTTTGTATTGGGGCTAAGCCATTGTTTTCGATGGTTCATGTTGACATAAACACACCACTTTTCGTCGCCAGTGATAATGCGGTGAAGAAATCTGTCCTTATATCCACCAATAGCCTTGCGACGAGCAAGCAAACCTGCGGCAATCGTGGAGCGTTGAAGTTTGTTGCTTTCGCTCAAAGCGTGCGGAACCCATGCACCGAGATTTTGAACTTTCCCCATCGAATGAAGTTGATTCACTACAGTTTTATGATCACACGCCAATTGTACAGCCAATTCTCTAGTCGATTGACGAGGATTTTCATGAAGAAGGTCGTTCAATCGATCTTCATCCAACTTAATGGGGCGACCAGAACGTTGTTCGTCATTAAGATTGAAATGACCGTTTTGAAACGGGAAAACCACCATTGAGCTGTCCTTTCTGATAAAGCATTTCCTCCGTACACAGCACAAATATCGCGACGAGCTTTGTCTGTGTTTGCATTGTTCCCGTCTCGATTGAAAATGAATAACAACAAGTGTCGAAAATGCGCCTTTCTTTCAACTTGACTTTCCATTTTGAGGGTACAGAACAAAAATTAAATTAACACAACTTTGAAATAAACCGCAATGACTTATTACTCAACTTCAAAACGTAGCCTAAGCAAAAGCCTAATAGTCTACGCTGTTAAGAGACGTAGCCTAACCTTTGCAAATTTTGCTCTTATTATTTATTATTGTTTCTTAATATGTGCACAAATCACGTCAACAAAACTTAAATCAACACAACATAAAAAAAACCGCAAGAACTTATTCCTCAACCTAATAGTTGTATAAATTTTCTCGGATGACTGTTAGAGGCATCTCTGTGCTTTGTCTTTTACTGAATCCGAATGTGTACTGGCTTAAGAGTTCATTTGTTTACCTCCAGGTGCTCACTCAATTGTTAGTTTTTAATTTTCTCAAATACATTCCCAGTAAAATCAAGTAAAGAGATTGGCCCATAGCTCTCTACTTGAGTTAGTGGTTTTCCCGTTTCATGAATACAGATCATTTTAGCCCAGGGGTGGGCAACGTTTTTAAGGGGTTGTGCCAAAATTGGCCAAATCTTTGATATAAAATTTTCTCACGTGTCAATAATTGACCAAAACACAATAAAAGGACATAAAATTAAAGATATTCTTTTATTCATTCGTAAACACGTATGATGCCTAAAGATTACAAGGAAAAGATAGTTATTTTACCTAATAAATTACATATTATATTAAACAGAATTGAATCTTTACGATTTTAAGAGGAAAAGAACAAATCCAAACAAGAGAAGGAAAAATTGTGGAGTTTTTATTTATTTACCATCAATGAGACTTCTGCTTCTGCATCAATGATAACAGATAATTTATAAGAGATTGTACACCATGCGGTTGCTATATAAAAGAAGTTAGAGACACATTTACTTAGTTTTCTTAAGTTAAGCATTTGGCTTCGCGTACCGGTAAGAAGCCGTTGGCGTGCCACGTTTGGCACGCGTGCCAAGGGTTGCCCGGGCCTGCTTTAGCCCATCGGAGAAATATCCCGTGTTTCGGCACGCATTTAAGACATTTACTATTCCATCTAAAATGTTGTCGGGTGTTTCCTCATAATTCTTCTTGATGAGTCCAGATCTTCCTGGCGCTTTCTGCTGAAAAAAGCGATATTGTTGTCTTGACGTCTTGTTTGGTGATCTTCGCTACCACCTTGGGTCTCTCTCCTTGCCTCAAGGTAGTGGTGGAGATGAGTTCTATAAATTTCTTCCTTAAGCGATTCGATGATTTGATGTTCAAAATCGATGTCAAACTCTTCATTTTCCTCCACGTTCATGTAAAAAATCATCTTCCAATGTTCTCTGAATATTAATTCAATCCAGTCTTCGTCTTTTATGCTGCTTCTTTGTGGATTTTTTATTTTATTTTTTTCTAATTCCTACTTTGCCTTTCATTTGGTTTACTTTTCTCAAGAATTCCTTCGTTGGTGCGTCATTATCGATCCTATGGCTTGTTGTTTCATTAGAATTCTTACTTTGCTTTTCCATTATTTCAGTAGTCAATTCTCGTTTGTTTTTATCCCTCTCAGTACGACGTGCCCTTATATGCCGTTTCTTCTTATCTGTTCGGATATTTGTCTGTTCTTCCAAGGCATTTCGAGCGTCCAGGTAAAGGACTTTACCGTCTTGTAGCCTGTTTTGGGACTGACTTTTCATTTAGCTTCTTATTTTTTTCTCTAATTCTGAATCCATTTTTTTCTAGTGCTGCTTCTTCTAGTGGTTTTCCTGTTTCATGAATACAGATCATTTTAGCCCAGGGGTGGGCAACGTTTTTAAGGGGGTGTGCCAAAATTGGCCAAATCTTTGGCCAAGTCTTATTCTGTATTTCTCCCAGTCTACTCTGTTGTATGCTTTTCCTATCTTCACGGGGATCTGTCGCTGTGTGTCTGTGCACAGTATGTCTTCTGTCTCTATGTAATAGTTGAATGGGAGATACTTATTGCCTAAGCAGGTTTTGAAGCTGTGGTCCTTATTGCGTTAAGTTAGTTAATCAGTTCCTAGTGGATAGCAGATACTTCTTGTGAGTAGAGCAACCTTAGAGCTAGTATTCGCTATCTTATATTTGCTACATAATTCATTATTTCTCATTTTCATTTGTATTGATTTCCCATTTCCGCTGATCATAGAATTCGGTGACATTATATAAATGTAATCTTAATCATAATATTCGTAACTCTATAGTAAATTTCCCCTTCTGTTAAGCGAAATTAAGCCCTATTTGTTGTACTAGTCGCCTGTAGGAGTCCCAATTCGGATCTATTCCGATCTATTCGGATCTACTTTGCGTTGGCTGTCATATGATATAATATGAAGGAGTTTTGATTTGACTGTAAAGTGTAGGGAATCAGTGTGAAACTCGTACCTGTACAAGAATATATTCATCAACTCTCTCGCCAATTCTCCAAGCAGACATAAACAGGAAGAGAAGATTGTCGTTACACCTTTCTCGCCCTAACTCTTTGGTTTTATAGTTTTTGACTCTAACAAAGAACTACTGAACTTCTTTGCGCCATTATTCCACGAAGAATTCGGTAACGACCATCTTCCAGTCACTATTTTACTCCTCTATCCATATTTATCTATCCCGCAACAAAGTACCTTTGTTTTCACGCACATTATACGAGTTATCATTAGTGAACTACTTTCTTTTCTGTACGCCAATCTTTCGGCTCAATCTTTCACCAGGTTTGTTCCCTAGTGGCCAATCGAGTGTGGCGAAACGATTCGCGTTAGGAAGCCTGCAACCAGTCAATATCACCGCAATTCTCTGCTCCAACATTTCCGTGTAATTCGTAATCCTCTACTTCGTTTCGACTACAACCATCAGGAGGCATTTTCTCAATATCGCACAAGCTTTCACTTTGACATCCATAAGGATTTAAACTCTACCCACGGCGATTTTATTCTTTCTAGCCCGCAGTTTGTTAGTATTTTCCTATCTTGTTTTCCAATTTACTACGTGGACCTCCTTTGAAACTTCAGGCTTGTTCTCTCTCCTTAAAGGAGGAGGCGATTCTCTACGATTTAGTTCAAAATATCCTCCCCCTCCCATATCTGTTGAACATTGCTGTTTATTTTCATCACTCCTCGTTAATAAGCTCTATTCCGATGAATACTGTCTAGTAATGCAGCTCAGTACGCCCTTTGATTGTCTGACTAATCACATCCCATTTTCTGAATTCCTATCACACCGCTCATCTTGCTCTTGCAATTGCTTACTCATCCCCGCCTCTTAGCAACACCCATAGTATAAAACACCCCCTGGTTAACAGACCTCGTCCTTCCACTTTTCCCACCATAAAAATATGGTTTCGGTTCACCTTCGCAACCAACTAACTCACTAACTGCCCAGTGATCTTCCTCCTAGTGCGCCAGACCCAAGGCATCCCATTGCTTCCTAAATTCTTGATCCGTTTCCAGGGGAGGATCCATTCTTATTCATTTATTTTTACACAAAGAAATTTTGTGTATTTTAAAATAATAATTCAAGGCAAAAACAAACGAGATTATCATTAAGAAAATGTTTATAAGAAGAAATCTGTAAACAAAGAGCAAGTGAAAATTGTGTAGGCAAGAAATAATGCGGGCATAATTTGTTCCCCATATTAAAAGAAAGCACCTAGTTCACGTGAACAACCAGAGAGAAGAAGAAAGACGAGAAAATAGGAGATAAAGTGAAAGAGAAAAAGACTAGGCCAGACGATACACTTTCAAAGAATAAGAGGGGGCGAGAGTTTGCCGTCTACTGCCATATTTTGATGAGTCAGTTTCAAGGTAAGTAGAAGAAATTCACACTTCTCGTGTCCTGGAAGAGAAAGAGTTGACAGTATCTGGGGCGTGGTAGAAAGATCCCAAAAAATGAATTGAGGACATTACAATCAATCGTATTACTCTCTCTCTCTCTCTCTCTCACATTATAATACTAATAGAGGTTTAAATTGACGCCCTTCAAGACTATGAAAAAACTGAGAAAAGGTGAGTTTTCAGAGCCTGCTTTAACGCGCCGAGAAAGGAAGAGGAGCGTATACAAGCAAAACCATTCAGCAGCTTAGGGGCGACTATATTTAAGGCACAACCACCCATGGAGTAGAGACTAGTGCGAGGAACCGAAAGTAAGTGGGCCCTTCACGAGCGAAGGGCTCTTTGTTGTCTAGACACAGTCCGTGAGGAGGACAGGTAAGGTGAAGTTGCGGTGTTTAGGATACAGAGGAGTTGAAGATCTAACGAAGATGAGGACAATCGAAAGGAACGGGAAGAGAATCCAAGCAATTTATCAGACTCAAACAATCGAAAAGAGAAGAGGCAAGATATTCGAAGTAATTCGTCGAATTAGGAATAATCGGAAAAGGTGATGGCAGATGTTTGAAGTAACTAATCTAGAATTTATGTCTTCCGAGGAGTGATGACGATAAGAAACGAATCCAAGCTCGCTTGGCTGAAGGAGCTAATGCGGAGGGAGATATTGGTGATGGAAGGAGGTAACCATATTAGTGTAAAGTATTCGTAAGAGGAAGCCTTCCAATTTGTTGAAAAGGTAAGTTAACCTGGTATTTTAAAGTGAAGGAGGAGTCGACTTAAGACAGGAACTTTGAAAACCTGAAGAAATTATGGTTCGACGGATGAAGATCCCGTAGGACAAATCCAATCCATTCCCTAAAGCATCTACCCCTGCGAACATTGGTGACTGGCGAGTCGTGAGAGAACTACAGAAGTCAAGGGCACCGAGAAGAAATCTCATTTAGATAAGGTCATCTTAACTGCAGGAAAGGGAACGAGAGAGAGAGAGAGAGAGAGAGAGAGAGAGAGAGAGAGAGAGAGAGAGACAGACAGACAGACAGACAGAAGATCCGCTCATGATCAGAAATGGATCAGAGAGAGGGAGAATGGCCTCTTCGGCATTAATTTTATTTCCACACTGATATCAAGCCTTAGTTGGCTTTAGCCTTTATCATAGCCTGACAGATTTTGTCCCAAAACAAGAATGGTGGTGGGGTTTTTTGATAACTCAGGCTTTGTTCTAATATTGGTCATTCTCCTCAGCGTTTATGGCTCTATAATACCAAACTTTGCCAAGATTTACTATGAGAAAGTGAGTTATAATTCCAAAGTTTATTTGTTGCTTCAACTTCTAGAGAAATCTCAATAGAGGAAGCGCAAAAAATGAATACAAAAATATAACTAATAAAACGATCTTAATGTAAACAAAGACAGGCAATTTTGTTCCTTGATTAGAAAAAAAGGCTAAAATTTAATGGTTTTCATAATTTACCAAAGCCTTTAATAGAATTTGGAAAGATTCGAGTGAAATGAGAGAATAAAAGACAGGAACAAATTTATTTCCGAACCAAGATTCGAAGGTAGAAATGAAATTAGGACCAGATTGAAATCTTTGAAGATTTTTGTTAAAGAGACATTTAAAAAATAAGTTAAGACCCCCAAATCACTGGCATAAGAAAGATACGATCATGGGTGAGGTCAAGACAAGGGCGTGCTTAGAATAATTGAGTAAATATGCCGCTCTAGAAAAGATGCAGAGATCGCTAAGATTAGCTAGAAAACATAATGAAGATTTGAAAGGGCATAATACAGATAAATTTTTGTCATGCACACTTGAATAAGGAAACCATTAACCTGTTGTTAAACTCTCCCCACCCCCTCTCAAGCCTTAAAACACCAATTACATAAATTAGTTCCCTGAATTAAAGTTAGGTTAGGATAGTTCAAAAACAATGTTAATTCTTACAATTTGCTGAAACCTGATATCCCTTTGGTATTTGTCTATATTAGCATGATTTACGCTATCTTGAAATGCCTTAAAACACCAATTACATAAATTAGTTCCCTGAATTAAAGTTAGGTTAGGATAGTTCAAAACAATGTTAATTCTTACAATTTGCCGAAACCTGATGTCCCTTTGGTATTTGTCTATATTAACATGATTTACGCTATCTTGAAATGCGGATGGTAATTTAGGTGACAAAATATTAATTCTACAGATTAACGACTCTAACCCCTTTATGCGTAAAATTTACTACAATCTATTCTATAGACCTAGTTTGTTTGTTTTCGTCTAGGTTAATTTTCTGTGTTCGTTTATTTGTTTTAGTAAGTCGTTAGGCTTTGTGTGGTATTTTTCCCGCCAGAAAAGAACTAAACAAGCCTATTCTAGCGACAAGTCGTGGCATAGCCTTTTAAACTCATGGTAATTCAATGATTAAAACTAATCGTGGTTAAATAACCTACTACTCCTAGCCTTCGACATCTTAGTTAAATTAACATCATCCTTGGTAATATGTATTGCTTGAATCGATGCAATGAACCCCCCTCCCCACCATCGAGGTTTATGACGTTTTAGCAGCATCAAATAATAGCTTTATGCTTTGAAAAGTACTATTTTCAACTACTAATAACTCGGAAAATACTGCTTTGCGCGCTGAGTAAATACCAATAGACAATTCAGATTAGCCTATACAATAAATTGAAAGTATTTTTTTATTTTAAACGTTGGGATTGTTCATCTGTGGACTTACCCTAGTCATTCACTAAAACAAACACAGTTCCCTTTTATCAGCGTATGTTCAGTAAAAAAATGATAGCAAACCTCGTTTTATTTGATAAAATTGCTCCCAAATTTATGAGCGACAGCAAAGAACCCGCACAGACTTCAGACATGATGACAAATTGTCTTGAAAGTTCGCGTTTTGAAATTGTCTACTTTCTTTTTGCTACTTTAGGCGATAATTTTGTCGCCCAAATTATCGCTCGTATTTCAAGATAGCGGAACTTGCATATTGGCTTTTTCACCCGTACATCCAGAACAAAACAGGGAAGTTTTTATTAGTATGAGCCAATGGTGTTATGATCCTATAATTGTTTTTTATTGTTGTTTTTAATAAATAGAATTTTTTTAAAAAGTGTAAAATTCGCATCCGCTGCTAATATAATTACTGTCCCTTTGTTCCAGGAAGGAGAGAAAGGATTACCAACGCATTAAAGTTGTTTTCAGTCGAAATGTATAAAACCACAAAATGGACTTGTTATGACATTAGCGAGAGTGCATTGAACAGTGACGGTGGCTGTGGTTCCGGCCAGAAATGATTTGGTGGTCACTGTGATCGTCGTCCGACTCGTGGACCAGAAGGTGAGAAATCGTTGTTTTCGATTTCTGTCCCCTTCATTCTCTCCGAGCGAGTCCGAAAGAGTCGAATCCAAGACAGTTTCTCTGAAACAAGATTAATCAATTAGAACAAAGACGCTTTAAATTTAGGGTCCCTTCACACTAAGTCACCATGGTGTCGCCACCATTTCTTTTCCTGTCCACTAGTCGCGCCTCCAACAAATATCATTCTCTTTATGGCCGCACTAAAAGTCGCGTCTTGTTTGAATAGTTCCGTAGGTTTTAATGTAAACAAGTGGTAGCGCCACCAGTGATGCTATGAATAGATTTCTAGGGGTGAGGCAAGGCATTTTTCTACGCCGCCAAATTGGTGGCGCTACCACATGATAACTAACGGATATATTTACACGAGACGCAACCTTTTGGTCGGCCATGGAGGCGTGGCTGGTGAACCAGAAGTATAGTGGCGCCACCAAGGTGGCGTGGTATGATAGAGGCTTAAAAGCCATTTTCTTCTAACACTAATTTGATGACCTTAGATTAGGTGTAGGGCCACGGGCACTAGGGTTCGATTTCCAGCGAGAACGACTCCCCTTAAAATATTGGTGTTGAAAGGAGTTCACGCCAATCGCAGCGGTGCGTCGAGTCTGGTAATTGGTCGTAGACAGTCCCATCAATATACTTTATCGCGCACATCATAACTAATCTCAACCAAGTGCCTTTTCACTTCTTTTATTACAATACACACTCGACACATCACTCTTCCATCTACGGTAACCAGATGTTCGTTGAATGAGTGACTCTCTCTTGGGCCACAAAGAGTAATCAAAGCTCACTGGCTTGTTGCGAAGCACGAAAGCTCTTCTTTCCCATTTCCCCTAAAGAAGCTCGGTCCCTGGTGACATCTGGGTTGCCAGTAATTGTCATTATAATCTTTATGTTGGTTGCATAGTCAGGTAGACACTGTGCAAATGAAAAGGTGGTATATATAATTAAATATTAGACTATTTCATTCTACCATTCACGTTACTAAATCAAAACTTAGGACTATCGTTGGTTATTCTTGTTCAGCAGACCTGTCGAGAAGTTGGTTGTCAGGATACAATTCAAAATAACGACTTTCTTTTTACCCAAAGAACCCTTAGATGTCAACACAATTTGTAGATCTGTACGAGTATTTATACATTTATTTTATTAAGGACGACCCAGATAGTCAATCGGATTGGAGCACCATTTGGGGTAGCAATTGTTGAGGGCACTACTAGCACAAAACTTTATACCTTTAGGAACTTTTCTCTTTGCTCTTATTCACCTCCAAACCAACGAGGGCAGTGACTGATCGGAGGGAATGCAGAAGACGGTGAATGGATATGCTTTACTATGGAATGATGCAAGGAAAGAGATTGAATTTTGTACTTTATTACCAAAAATAATAAATTTAACGATATTAACTAAATATACGAAATAATAGAGTAACACAAAAGATGGAATTATGCACTTCAACGGAAATTGTTAACGAGAATTAACTTAGTATTAGTATACTGAATTTGTTCGCTTCACTTTAGGCACCATGAGAGTACTGAAATTATACATAGATAATTAATTATGATTTTCACCGTCACCGTAAATTAAAGGACAAGGACAGTTGACCATAGCCCATTTCGACGCAGGACAAGTCGCCGTAGGCAACTGGGTACAACACAACTTGTCATAACAAACTGACCGTAACTCAATTGGCCCCAGCACAACTTGCTGTAGCCAACTGAAAGCAGCTCAATTTAAGGCAGCCCATTTCGCCACAGCACAACTCAACGTTGTCAACTTGTCCCATTGCAAATACCCGCAGCAGAACTTATCGTAGCCAACTGAATGCAGCACAACTTGATGTAGAAAACTAGCCGCAGAACAACACGCTGTAGCAAACTCGACGCAGCCAAGTTCACCGAAGTACAACTTGCCGTATCTAAATGGCGGCAACCAAACTAGAGGCAATACAACTCACGGTAGTTAACTGATCACAACAGAATTCGACTAACCAAACTGGCCGCAGTCCATTTCACCGGAGCCAACTGCCTGCAGCCAAAATGGCCCCAACGCAACTTGCTGTAAACCATAGAACAATTTGCCATGGCAACAGGCCCAGCCAGCTTTGCGGCAGCATAATTCACCATAGCCAACTGGCTACAACTCAATATGTTGCTGCAAAATTCAGAGGAGGCAACTGTTCGCATCCAAATTTCCTGCTGACCATTTCGCTGCCGCAAATCTTGCAGTAGTGAACTGACTAAATTTTATATATTTTTTCTTCTAAATAAAATAGGATAGGTTAAGTTAGATTGAGTAAGTATTCACTTCGCTGTAGGCAACTGGTAATAGTGAGTTGATCGCCAGCAGTTGTCTTATCTCTCTCTCCCCCAACAACAGCCATTTCCACGCAAAAGACGGCCCTTTGATACATTGATGTGTAGCATTGCCTGATTCTTATTAATCTGCAATACTCCGAAAATAAACAAAATAATGTACGTGTATATAATGATTTCTGTATTACTCAAAATAATTAAAATGTATTATTATCTTGTAAATTTGCACTACTCCAAAAGTAATTTAAATAATTTGTTATGTTATTCTGAGTACTTCAATGTAACTGGTATCTGTAAATCCAATATATATATATATATATATATATATATATATATATATATATATATATATATATATATATATATATATATAAACAAATTAGAATTCCCTATATAACAAATCCCCGAGAACTACATTGTTTTAAATAAATCCCAATCGTCTTAACTCTGTTTCATTGTGTTCGCTTCTCCAGACTCGGAAGGTTTGTGCAAAAGAGTTCCCCAATCTGGTTAATAAATTCATCTCAAGTGTGCGTACGCTATTAATAGATATTTTTAATTCATTGCAGCCCCCAATTTACTATTACCATTGTGATAGCTAACATATTATTATCGTACATCCTAATTTATATATCATTGTGATCCACTATTATTTATTCTACTATTATTAACACTACTGTTTACATACAATTTAATATCGTATTGTGATCCTATTTTATTTAACATCATATTTAATTTCCTATTCAAGGTCCTATTATCTATTAAACCATCACTCGTTTATACCAATTTATTTAAAGTTATATTCAATCCATCCTATTTTCATTTGTTAATTTTTAATACGTTATATTTTCGTAACATTCATTCTTCCATCCCTCCTAGTTCGCCAACGCGTGAACTGTCGATCCTCCTACTCGTTAGGCCTAAATTCATTGTCCAAATTTAATCTCAAAATTTATTATGTGATTAATTCTTGTTGCTATCTAGGCTAAATAAAACACTAATAAATTACATAATTAATGTCTACACGAGTTTCTTGAGAGTTGACAAGTCCTAACAAAAGAGGACAATGATAAATAATAATAATAGGTATTTACAATGCACCCTTCATGGCTGTTAGCCCTCCCAGAGCGCAGGTTGTGTAGCGAGTGTAGAGAAAGTTTAAAGGGGAGAGAAGGCAATTGTACGATCGCCAAAATAAGTCTGAGTTATGTTTCTACACTAAATTAAATTTTAATCCTAAAACGACATCGGAATAATCGTAAAGATTCATTTGTTGACCTTCAACTAGACATAAGCGATATTTTTTATTAATAAGCTGCACCTTGGTCTTGCGAATGGGCAGCTGGCCACCCCGGGTCATGAAAAAGGGCGACAGGCTGTATCCAGGTCTTAATAAAGGATGGCGGACCGCATCCGAATATTGAGGAACGGTAGAGGAGATCATCATAGTCTTGAGAAAAGGATGCGGGCCGCACGCGGGTATTCAGAAAGGGCTGCAAGCCGAAAGGACGGTGGGCTTCACCTGGATCCTTAGAAAAGGCAGTGGGCCTTACTCTAGTCTTCAGAAAGGGTGTCGGGTCTCAACCGAGTTTAGATAAAGGGCGACGGACCTCGCCCAGAGCTGATAAATAGCTGCAGGTAGCACACATGTATTGAGAAAGAGTAGCCAGCGCCCCCGGTATGAATCTGTTCCATATACATAGGAAGAATTCTTAAATAATATAATATTAATGAAATAACGTATTGAATAATGTAACAGTGATAAATATAAATGATAATAATAATGCGATAATGGCGGTGTTACTGTAAATGAAAGATTAGATAACTAATGCATGTACACTAGCGGCCATAATATAAGGGTCAGTAAGAACAAGTGTATTTGAATATTTATTATAGAATTTAACAAAACGTTGAGACTATATATTAAAAACATATTTAGATATATCTAATATCTATCTTTCGTGAAAATTTCAAGTGAATAAAATTCATATTTCATAAGTTATGAGGAAATAAACAAACTATCTTCCAAACTGCACCAGCCAAAAGTTATGGGTCGCTCAAAAAAAACAAGGTAAAATGGAACAAGAACAAAAAAGAAAACCTTACTATTAAAATTTTGTAAACATTCCTATACTAGCAATGACCTCCCGACATCTATTACCACAGGACTGAATTAATTTCTTGCAAAATGGTGGAGTAATATTGTTCCATTCATTTTTAATTAATTCCCAGAGTTCATCTTGTTCTTTGGATTTCTCCTTCGCGCTCCATCTCCAATACTCTTCCAAACGTTTTCTATAGGGTTGAGATTAGGACTTTGAGGTGGCCAGTCCATGAGATTAACCCCCGCTATCACTCAAAAATTCTTTGACTCTCTTCGCAGCGTGGCAGGGAGAGTTATGTCCTGCACGAAGATTGGAGGTTAAATTGACGAGGATCGGAGATGTGGAAGGGCATGCTCTCTAAGAATCTGCTTGTAGATTTCGGCATTGACAGTCCCTTGTTAGCGAATAAGTGAACCAGGACCATCAGCAGAGATCACTCCCCAGACCATTACACTTCCTCCTCCATGTTTCAGTGTCCTCGCACACACATGCACGAGATAAACTTTCGCCACATCTTCACCGGACGTACATTCCGCCATCGGAACCAATCGCATTAAACTTCAATTCATCGCTAAAATGAACCTGCGCCGATTGTTCTTCTGTCCAAACGACATTTTCGTGATTGTAACGAAGACGGGCTCTTTCATTCTTCTTGGAGATTAGAGGCTTCTTTGCCGGTGACCGAGCAAGCAACCCAAAACTTCAACCTCCGAGAAAAAGTTTTGTGCGATACGTTGACATCGGAGGTGGAGCTGAACTCGCGGGATATCTCAGCAGCCCTCTTAAACCTATCCTTCTGTGACATTATAGCCATAATACGATCCTGCCCGTTTTGCTATTTTTTTGTTTTTGTAATAACATTGTAACTGTTCGGCCGATTCTAACGAAATTTGAAACCTTTATGTTGTTTTCCATTCTCTTTCAAATAATATAATTGTCAAAGTCCTTCCAAGGTTATCCCAGGAATTATTTTGTTTTGGCAATAACATCATAACTATTCGGCCGATTCTAACAAAATTCGAAACCATTATATTTTTTTACATTCTCTTTCGAATGATGTAATTTGCCAAGTCCTTTCAAGGAGAGCCCGATAATTATTTTGTTTTGGTAATGACATCATAACTATTCGGCCGATTCTAACGAAATTTAAAACCCTTATGTTGTTTCACATTCTCTTTCAAATTATATAATTGCCAAAGTTCTATGAAGCTTTTTCCGGGAATTATTTTGTTTTGGCAATAACATCATATCTTTTCGGCCGATACTCTTCTAGACTAGACTAGACTATAATATGCTATACTCTGATAGGCAACACTAGAATAGGCTATGTTATGCTAGCCTATTATAGACTATGATAAGCTATGTTAAGATATAATGTACAATGGTAAGATTTACTGTGATAATTTAGGCTATAATATGCTATGCTAGGATAGAATATAGTATGTTAGGCTAGACAATAATAAGCTATGCTTGACTAGGGTATAATAGTATAGTATAGGCTATACATGTCTAGGATAGTTAATGCTAGGCTAGATTATGATATGCTAGGCTAGGCTGAGCTATACTAGGCTAGACAGGACACGAAAGACTATACTATGCTAGGCTACTATATGGTATGCTAGGTTAGGGTATGATATACTAAGCTATGCTACACTAGGCTACTCTTCGCTATACCAGGTTAGGATAAGCGAGGATTTGCTAGGGTAGGCTAGGCTATATTATGCATGCTATGCAATCCTAGGCTAAGATCTAATAGTCTACTCTAGGCTAGGCAATACTATGATATATTATACTATACTAACTAAGGGATGGGTAAGGTAAGGTAGCCTATGATATACTATACTAGGCTAGAATAGGCTAACTAGGCTAGGATAGGATAGAATATATATACTAGGCTAGGCTCCAGTGAACTAGGTGAATCTATGCTATACTAAGATAGGCTATACTAGACTAGGGTAAGCTAAGCTAGGCTAGACTAAGTTTTAATAGACAATTGTAGGCTGCGTTAAGCTAGGCTAGGTTATACTATGCTAGGCAGGCTAGGCCATACTTTGATAAGCTAGGCTAGTCTAGGATACACTGTGATAGGCTCAGGTATACTATACTAAGCTAGGCTATTCTAATATATACTATGCTAGGCTATACATGAAAGTCTATACTAGGCTATTCTAGGCCATTCCATGCTATGATATACTAGGCTGGTCTATACAAGCGTATGCTATGCTATGCAAGTCTATGCTGGACTATACTACGCTAGACTAGGCTAGCATAGGCTAGACTATGGTTGGGTGTGCTATGCCAAGATATACCATGCTAGAATAGGATGGGATATACTATGCTAAGGTAAGCTATACTATGCTAGACTAGTTTACACTATGCTAGGCTAGGTTATACTATGCTTATATTATATTATGCTAAGCTAGATTAGAGTAAGGTGGGCTATGGTAGATAGGCTATACTCTACTAGGCTTTGCAAGGCTAGTCTAGCCTAGGCTATACGAGGATAGGATAGGCAATACTATGTTAAACTATTCTAAACTGTACTAGATTATGCTACGTTATACTATACTATCCTAGGCTAGGCTATACTATACTATGATAAGCTATACTATGCTATACTATGGTAAGCTTTACGAAATTTGAAATCCTTATGTTGTTTTTATTCTCTTTCGAATGATATAATTGCCAAAGTCCTCCCAAGGTTAGCCAGGAAAATATTTTCCTTTGCCAATAACATCATAATTATTCCGACCATTCTAACAAAATTTGAAACCCGTATGTTGTTTTACATTATATTTCGAATGATATAATTACCAAAGTCCTCCCAAGGTTAGCCAGGGAATTACTTTGTTTTGGTAATAACATCATAACTATTCGGCCGTTTATAAAGAAATTTGAACCAATTAAGTTGTTTTACATTCTCTTTAGAATGATATAACTGCTAAGGTCCTCCTAAGATTAGTCTGGGAATTAGTGTTTTTTGGCAATAACATCATAACTATTCGGCTGATTCTAACGAAATTTGAAACCCTTATATTGTTTTACACTCCCTTTCAAAAATATAATTGCCAAAGTCCTCTCAAGGATAGCCAGGTAATTAGTTTTTTTGGCAATACATCATAACTATTCGGCCGATTGTAACAAAATTTGAAACCCTTGAGGTGTTTACATTCTCTTTCAAATGATAGAATTGCCAAGGTCCTCCCAAGATTATTACTCCGGGAATTATTAAAAGTTTTCAAAGTCGTAAGGAAATATATCAGATTCAGTGAGGGCACGCGACTTTTTGGTCATCAGACCTTGTTCTAAGGGACCCTTAGGTTGTATCTCACAATCCGCCATGTTGACAGTTGAATGTTCCAATAATGTATGATCATAAGAAGTAACTGTTAGGCCATGAACAGTCTCCTAAACACAAATACCTCGGTTGGTAGTTCATTATTTCTAAGTGACCCTTAACTTTTGGCTGCTGCAATTTGGAAGATAGTTTGTTTATTTCCTCATAACTTACGAAATATTTATTCCATTCACTTGAAACTTTCATGAAATATATATATATATATATATATATATATATATATATATATATATATATATATATATATATATATATATATATATATATATATATATATATATCTATACATATATATATTATATATATATATATATATATATATATATATATATATATATATATATATATATATATATATATATAATTTTTCTTCGCAAATATGTTATTTCCTAATTGCGAAAAAATCGGTGTTAGGGGGGGGATCAAACCAAGCCCACTGATACAGCGAGCCTCGCTTTGATCTAAGAGTAACGCCTTAGACCACTCGGCTACAGCGTGAAAATAAATGTTCTCACGAATAGACAGGATTTTAAGACCTACTTCGCTAGGCAGATCGCAAAAACTATGAAAGAGAGATAAATTACTTGGAAATTCGAAGGCCAAATATATATATATATATATATATATATATATATATATATATATATATATATATATATATATATATATATATATATATATCATGAGCGCAAGAGAATGATGAAATGGAATGAGTCATACCACAACATGAGTCATTCCATTTCATCATTCTTTCGCGTGCGTTCATGAAAGATATAACGGGTATTGCAAAAGTCCTGTTACACTCATTACGACGTTCCCAACAAAGAAAACAATGATAGTTTTGATGCAGTTAGACAAGTTTTTATTGTGTTAACATAAAAAAAATGTGTATTTTAATTGTAATATTAATCCATGTGGCTGCCCTCGACGGCGATCTCCCACTGCAGTCTACCCCTGAATGCCGTACATACGTTAGGTGACGAAGTCCTTCCTCATGCTGGCCCATGAGGAAGGATATTACAGGCTTTGCCCTCCATGATGATGTCACAGGCTGTAATCGAGGTGATTAAGGTCGAGCGACTGCGGCGGCCAACATTCGTTCAACCAGAAGTTCATCTTCGACTCCAACCAATCTTGCAGGACCTCGGCCGTGTTGACCGAAGCACCGTCCTGTTGAAAGACGTAATCTGCCTTGTTCGTGATCTTTCTCATCCAGGGCAGGACTTTCGTGGTCAAGATGGCCCTGTAATCGGCCGCGGTGAGCCTGTAAAAGGCCGCGAACCACACCGGCTGCATCTTCTCACCATTCGAAGCCACGATGCCGAGCATCATCACGGAGGTCGAGTGGTTGGTCGTGGACACGAAACGGACCTCGGTGACGTCCTGGCCGAAGCTTACCACGCGATCGTTCTGCTTCTTGATGACCAGATCGACTGAGAACGCTTTTTCATCAGAAAAAATGAGAATTCGTTGCCATGACTCTCCAAGTCGTTGAGAATGCGACGACAACGCTCCTGACGTTGTTCTCGCACACGGTCGGTGGGCAGAAGCCTTTTTCCATTCAAGCTCTTGCCGCCCTCCTCCTTGACGGGCCTGGACCCCGGGGCCACCGAGAAGTTCTTCATCGCGAGCGCTGTCATTTTCGGGTCAGTTTCAAATGCCTTTATCTCAGCCAAACGGTTGACAACTTGAGGTCTTCCTGAATGAGGTCGATCTTTGAGGGCTTCTCCGTTCTTGAGCCTCTCTTCGACTCTATGGACGGTCATCCAGCTGACATTTAACCGCTTGTGAAAGCTTGGATCTCGATTCTTTTCACTTCCATCTCTACACTCTTACACACACTGGAAAGACGTTTTAATGACACGTACTTGAAAAGTATAATTGTAGTCTTGAAAACGAAAACAATTATTTTGTTAATCACTCCTGAAAAGTATTACTCCTGATACTCCCCTGAGGGCTAAAGCAATAAAAGCATCGCATCCTATCCATGTCACTTGATCTAAAGTCTAAGCGACGGGGATTGACGATTCCCCTTTCAGTTTTTCAGGTGGTAAACTTAAAACTGATATATTATTATAACTTATCAGCAAAGAAAAAACTATTAAATGACCTACATATAGTTATGTATATAGTAACATATATATATATATATATATATATATATATATATATATATATATATATATATATATATATATATATATATAGTTACGGACCATAACTCACATCAATGAATGGTCAGTGTCAAAATAGGTTCTTTTAACTTAATTTTAGAGATCAAAATTGGACGTCCCCATTTCTGGGTTAAGGAGGATACTCGAACAAAATTTTCTATGAGGAAATTCTTAAATAAACCGAGGAGGCTTTAAATAAATGAGCATCACAAAACACAAAATAAGTATATTTACATGAAAACCAAACTAATATTTGGACTTTAAATAAAAAAAGAAATTCAGAATTTAGATACAAATAATGGAATACAACACAGAAAAAATAAACTTAGCCTTTTCCTTTCAACACTCGTCGCGTTGTTTCCAATGCTTTAGTCGCTCAAGAACACAGTAAATACATAAGTAGCTAAAATTAAATAAAGTTTATAACATGAATTCAGTCGATGCGTTTTAATGCAGTATGCAATTAATGAGAATACAAAAGTAAAAATCGCAAGCTAATTTATTCTTCAACTGCTGTAAACATTTGCTTTCAACAAAACCAATTGTTCAAAGTTAAGTTAGTATCCGACAGACGACTTCGTTTTGGGCTATGAACCATGCCAGCAAACGAAAAGAACCCTTCCACTGGTGCAGAGGAAGGTAGCATGGTGTTATACCTCTTGAATATTTTCTTTATAGCAGGATATATATCTAAAGAGTCGAGTGACTTACTGGTGTCCTGCAAATAATTGAGGACTTATAAGTTTTCCTTGTTGTTAGGAGCAGATAATGAGCCGTCCATAGTTTGGAAGAAATCGTCTTCGGATGATGAGTCTGAGTTCACCAAAGTATTGCCAATGCTGTCAGAATTACAATTTTTGACAGCCATTTGCAGGTTGTCTTTTAATTGAGACTTGATTGCTTCAGGGTTGCCGAAATTAGGCGCTTGCAACGATGAAATCCATCTAAGTTTGAAATATGGATGAGATACTGAGGCCAAAACGGCATCGGTTACCTCGGGGCTCAATGACAAAAAATGACCAAATCTGGCATTAAAGCCAGAGACGACTGCTGCCAGTAATGGTATGCAGTGTTTCAAGCGCAGGTCGTTTGGTTGGATAGACTCTAATCTTTCAAGGGCATCTTGAGTCACTAGAAGCGTCGGAAGAAGACAACCATAGAAGCATTCTTTTTCTGCCTGTAATTTGTTGAGGGCTGCTGTAATTGGTTTTAGAACTGACAAATATTCTGAAATAAATTCTAATTCATTGTCTTTGAGGATGGGTAGATTCAGTTCTTCAAAAGCTACATTTACGTACCTAAATTGGACACCAGTTATTTTCTGTATTTTTTCTGCTGACTTGGGTTTGCCAGCAGCACTCCACAGCGCTGAACATTTCCCATTGCAGAATGCTTTATCTTCTTTAGGCCAGGTGATTTCAGTCCTTTATCTGCATCAGTTGTTGCTACCAAGTTTAATTTGCGGGAGACGCATCGAATATGGAATAATAGTTTCACTGAGTCCTCTCCATGCTCTCCTGAATGTTCAGTAAAGTTGCTGATGATAACCTCTTCATCATCCTCTTCATCTGCATAATCTTCATCAATGTCGTCACTACGATTCTGAACAAGAACACGGAACTCTTTAAATCATTTCACCATGTTCGATGCATTGTCGGTGACTGTAGATACAACTTTTCGATAAGATAAACCATGCTCAGAGTTGATCCTATCCAATATTCCAGCAATTTTATCAAAACTATGTGTTCCACGAAATCTTGGGCATGCCATTGCAGCTGATCCTCGCGAAAGGCATCATTGATCTGTAATGTAAGATTATAAAATAAATGTTTGTATATTATATTATAAATGAAGACTCACAAAATTAATGATTAAGGAACACATGTCAAATAATTGAAAAGATCATACTATAAATCTATCACCAATGGTCAATTTATCAATTATAAAAATAATATACTAAATAACATATACCCAATGCGCAGTGACTCCCATGGAACTGCGGTGATTGGTTGACCATATGT
Source organism: Ceratothoa steindachneri (assembly GCA_963969495.1). NCBI lineage: Eukaryota > Metazoa > Arthropoda > Malacostraca > Isopoda > Cymothoidae > Ceratothoa > Ceratothoa steindachneri. The sequence goes on from OZ018317.1 coordinate 210,256,310, forward strand.
CGCATGTAACACACACATGGTCAATTACTGCCAGTTTTGCTTGTATGTCTTCTTTGATTGTACTGCTTGTTGTTGTTGTTGTTGTTGTTGTTGTTGTTGTTGTTGCGATAGATCTAGCCAATGTGCGTCTCGATGGCACCTGAATAGCCGGATTGACGTCTGAAAAAAATATTGAAAAATATCAAAATATTTAGCTAGGCTAGCTATAGTTCAATGTTCATACAAATAAAATGAATAATTATTTTAATCAAAGATTAGCTATGGAAAAAATTTGCTAAATATTTAGCTAAGCTAGCGAAAGTCAAATGTTCTCACAAATAATATGAATAAATATATTAATTATTTATTTTGCTCTATTGGTAAATAATTACTACGATGTAGTTTAAATCGATATCTACTGATGCAATGATTTTAAAACTTTCTTTGTTATGTTTTTTTTATCGCCTGATGTACCTTTTATTTCGATTTAATAAACTTATTATTATTATTATTATTAATCAGATATTAGCTATAAAAAAATAGCAAAATATTTGAGTTATACTAACATGAAAGAAGATCCTTAAATTCATGTAGTTCAACTAGGCTCAATGGTAGGAGCCCATTAGCCACAAGCGAGAGAATCTTCTTTTCAAGGACATCCTTGTATATTGGTGGTCCTGGTTTTTGCTCGGAAATGTGGAACATGCTTAGTGTTGACTGTTTGGCAATTTTGGCAGGGCCAGAGCATTGATGCCGCTGGCATCTTCTTCTTTAGCTCGAAGCTTGCGAGATTTCTTCTCCGATTCATATTCACTCAAAATATCCGAATGTAGTTTCTGCACAAGAAAATTAATTATTATATTAAAATATTATTATTATTATATAACTTGAACATGATAATGAAGTAAAAAATAAAGAGGTGAAAATGAGTGCTATTTAGTTTGGCCCCTCACCCTCTGCCTGTCCGTTTCTATCAGGTGTGCCTGAAGTCTATACCTGTAACCCACTCATCATGGGTAGTTTAATGTTATGAACACAATAACCTAACACTCTCTACTACTAACCAGTCTTCCTCGCATTAAATTTGCCTAGTCACATCTTTAATTCTTTATGCTGTATCTATTTGCCTAACCTACTGTAATATTCTAAAGTTTTAAATAAGCACAGTCTAGTTTAGGACCTAATTAGGTCTATAGAATTTCTTATTTTATTTAAGGCGTAGGCCTATACCTATTAAGCCTAGGAAAAAATCAAGAATATATACTTAGTGCCTAATTAATTTACAGGAGCAGGTTCAAGTGATATTGTTCCATGTTCATTTACACTCTTAGTATTAAACTTAGGTTTAGGCCCTAATTAAATATTTTTAAATTTCATTATACAGGGTAGCCTAGTTGGTATTGCTTAATCATAATAAAATGGGTAGGTACCAGTACCATACCAATATAATTAGTTAAAATTAAATAGGCCTATATATTTCTAGTCTCACGCTAGGCCTCACATCTGCAAGTTATGTTAATGGTGCTAATTACTACTTAGTTACTAAATAGTACTAACCCTGAGGTGCCTCAGAAGATTGTTTGTTGAGTCGAGGCTGGCAGAGAGAATTGTAGTTTTCTTTCTACATTGCAGGAAAATAACCTTGATATTATTTCCAGTTTTTACGACAATTTGTTAATGTTTCCCGTTCAATAGCACAGACTGATCATTATTACCAATATTTTTCACTATATATATTAAATACTGTTCTGGTGACAACCTAGAATAGTTGGTTCCCTTGGAGGACCTGTTGAAGTTTTAAGATGGCACTTATTATTAACAAATCCAACCTATAAATAAAATATGTTTCGACTTAATTTATTAAGAATACGGGCGTGGAGTCTATATTTTATGCACATATATATTTGAAAAAAATATTTAAAAATTAAAATTAGCTATGAAAAATATCAATTTTTCATAACTAATTTTAATTTTTAAATACCAACATTTCATATTTAAAAATCTGAAATTAAAAGTGACCTTGAAGTCTAAAGTGATCCCCAAGATCAAGATCACAAGAAATAAAGTAATCTAAGATCAAGATCAAGATCACTATGATAAAAGTGATCTTCAAGATCAAGATCACTATAATAAAAGTGATCTTCAAGATCAAGATCGTGCCCATCTCTGTCTATGAGCAGAAAGGTGAGAATCGGAGAGCCAGTGTTACATCCAAGTATTTGTAATTATATTTATAATTACAACCATGTAATAGGTCTTCTTCAGGCTCATGTTATTTGCCTTTGTAATTACAACCATGTAATAGGTCTTCTTCAGGCTCATGTAATTTGCCTTTGTAATTACAACCATGCAATAGGTCTTCTTCAGGCTCATGTTATTTGCCTTTGTAATTACAACCATGCAATAGGTCTTCTTCAGGCTCATGTAATTTGCCTTTGTAATTACAACCATGCAATAGGTCTTCTTCAGGCTCATGTTATTTGCCTTTGTAATTACAACCATGTAATAGGTCTTCTTCAGGCTCATGTAATTTGCCTTTGTAATTACAACCATGCAATAGGTCTTCTTCAGGCTCATGTTATTTGCCTTTGTAATTACAACCATGGAATAGGTCATCTTCAGTCTCATGTAATTTGTCGCTGTAAATGATTTTCGTAAAATAAAAAGGATAAAACTCACATTAATTAAGGAAATCTCAAATTTCAACCTTTCGTAGGGGCAATTTAAATATAACCGGTTCCTTTACCCCAAATTCTATCTTTAGGGTGCTAGTCGCCTATGTACGACACGCAGCGCTGGGGGCAAGCAGCTATATCCACACAGTCAATTTCAGTACAGCTCTCTCTTACAGTCCTGCTCCCTTCACAGACACAACGCATCACTCTTCAATCGCGGAACAAAACCCAAGGGATTATATATCCATACTCCCCAGCCAGAGGACGAGTAACCCTCTCTTGGGCCATGAAGTGTTCCTTGCTAACTGGTTGATGGCAAAACGCAGCAAGGATCTGTTCATCGTGCCCACAGGCTTAGCAGCGGTTTTCATTCTGATCTTTATGTGAATTTCATTATTGCGTTGGGAGACCTCTTCCAGAAGACAAGAGAGTAATAGGGGCTCTCGTTATCCTAGTGGATTCAGCGATATTTTCTGACGTCGAGGTGCCGGGTTGAATCCAAAGAGTGACTGGACACATAATCAATCAAAACACCGCTGCCTTTCCCCATCCGTCTTCACATCGCACACACATATACTTCCCTAACGCAGAACGGGTTTCCTCTTCCATTGTGGTGACCATACACCTACTTGCCAGCTTGATTGGGCTAAAAAACATAAATAGTTGAGAGCAATTGTCATTCAGACCTTTATGCTGATTCCCTCCCCAAAGTGTGCCGGCTTCTTCTCCCATCAGGCTCACCAGCGATTGTCATTCTGATCTTTAGGGTGATTTCCCCCACATAAGAGGACGACTCATGTTACCCTCGGTGATCATCAATGATCGTCATACTAAACTTTATGTTAGTCTGCGTCTTGGCCAAGAAATCGAAGGCGTTACCTACTTACGTGCAAGGTAAATAAGGTGTGGTCCCTTGCGAATTGTGAGAGACCAGCGTCATATACTACACTCCGATGTTCAACCTTATACACCCATATCCTTCTAAATATACCCAATGAACCACACTTCGTGTCACGCTAGAGCCGTGTCAACATGCACGAATGGACCTAAATCCAACGAGGGGCTTCTTTGCCGAACTCCCTTTGGTTAAACATCGGCGGGGCTCTGCTAGGCAGCGCGTCTGTCTTCACGGCCGCTGAGCTGGTTGCAATACATCACCCGGTTCGGCAGATTAGGCGACGTGACCCGTTCGGACACTGGGTTGTGATTTGAGCGACTCACAAAGCGCTATGAGTGCTCTCGGGGCATTGAAGTCACCACACCCTCTGGTTCGCGATATCCGTGACGCCACGGTTGCCGCGAGCTCGGCGGATGTGGAGATTATCTTCTGCTGGGCTCCTGGACATGTGGGAATTGCGGGGAATGAGCGTGCCGATGAGGGCGCCAAAGAGTAATCCAGGACTGGGTGACCAGACACGCGTTTCTCTCTTCCTCACACCGACTACATGGCAGGAATCAAGTCAGCCATCCGAGCTCCTTGGCAAAGAAGATGGGGACGGCCGACAGGAACCTAAGTTGCGTGCCATCGGGCCGTGACTATTCCCAATGAACTATGCCCCAATGCCGCGACAGCTTCAGGTCGCTTTTTGTCGTCTCCGAATTGAACACACTCACGGGACGCACCACCATTTGAAGGAGCGCTCGCCTGCGCCTTATTGCGACGACTGCGTTGTCCCCCAGACTGTTCGGAACATTCTCGTTGAATGTCTCAGTCTGGGTGATCTTCCCACACGTTACCTGCCCCGGTATTGGGACGAGAGGGGTCGCTACCGCTTCTCTCTCGTACTCGGAACGAGTTCATGCATTTAGACTTGGGGAGTCTTTGACCTTTTGGAGTAGGTTGACCTTCTCCATTTTATATTAATCTCTTTTGTGTTGGGTGTATGCCTTGGTGCCAGGTGGAGACGGGCCTCCCCCAAAACATTATTTTGTTTGTTGATTGGTTTGGTGCTGCTTTTTGTTTTTTTTGTTTATGTTTTTTATGTTAATGTAGCCTAGTATTCGGAGACTTAGGCCTTGGTCGCAGACTCAAGATGGTCGCCTTTAAAGAAAAAAATACCCCTGAGTGACGAAGGTTCCTACTTGATCGATGGGTGGCGTAAGGCTCATATTTCCAGACCCCCTGCCCCGAATGAGGACCGTCCCCTGGTGCCATCCATCTTGACAACGATAGTCATGTTGGTTTCATTATCCGGTCGGGGGACGTCTCGTCCTCAGGAAGAAGGATCGCATCCACGAGCCAAAGACGGATAGCGGATCATAGTAGTAGTTGAGAAAGGAAGAGGTGTGCAATAAAATAGAGAAGAATGAATTGAAAAGATAAGAAGTTAAGGAATAGCATTTTAGATTTATATAGAAAACATCTAATTCTAAATAATAAGTAACCTACTAATTAGGCTACATTAAAACAAATACAAGCAAGACCAAAGGAAACCCAAGAGCAGCTACAAAAAATAAAACAAAAGAAAACAAATAAGCAAAGAGTACTCAACGTTAGAGTATGTATTTAGGAACCCCCCCAAATAAGATGGAGGAGGCCATTTTCCTATAAAATTTTCACAAGCCGAGTACAAAGGATAAACGTTAGCGAGTACTTGGAGAGGTAACGTGCGCGAAGAACCCCTAGATTGGGACACAACAAGAATGGGCCGAGAATTCTGCAAAACCACGTCGTCGTCGCACTAAGGTAAATGGAAGCGCTCCATTAAGTCGCGATGCATCTGCGTGTGTGCTCAATTTAAAAGCGACATAAAACCACATGAAGCCGCAGGGACATTGGGGTAGGTCCACGAGAACAACCGTGGCAACTTTATGATCTCGTTGGCCGTCTCCCATCTTTTGTGCCAGACAGCTGAGATAGCTGACCTGATTCAGTCATGTAGCCAGTTGGGCAAGAGTGGAACAATGATGGTCTACAATCCAACTCTTGCGTATTATTGGAAGCCCTCGTAGGTGTGCCCATTCCAAGCATACTGGCGCGGTTGCAGCAGCCATGGCCTCATGGCTATCGCGAATCATGGGATGCAGAGAGTACAATGCACTAAGAGCAGGCAGGGCACTTTGTGAAAAGTGATAATCACGAACCGGTCCCAAAACCGGGCATACGCGTCATCTACCGTACTTAGAGGTGTATTGGAACGAACTAGGCCGTGAAGATAGACACAGTAAACAGTGCCTGATAAAGCCCCACATACTTAAAACAAGATAAATATGGCGGAGAAGCCGACCCACATGGGAGTTGGATCCATTTTTGTACACGCACGGATCCACCGTGACACGAATACTGCCCCCAAAAGGCTTGATGCAATACTACCGGCGCTGAGGAAGCTTTAGGAGCAGAGGCGTTGCGACAAATAGTTAATGTGGTGCCGTTTAGGGAACTGTCCTATGTAAAACCAAGAGCGACACCAGTCCGAGGGCTAAGAAGAGTTTCCAAGTGAGTTTCTTGGCACAAAAGCGGAATGATTATGGGATGATTGGCGTCGCTTGGTGCATAGCGCCGATGACATCGACTGTAGATGCAATGAGAGCCATTAGCGATTTAGGGCGAGGCCGGACCCGAGCGTAAAGACACATAATGCATAATGTGCAGCGCAGAACGAGCGGCATCTCCTCAGGATTTACAAGCAGACTCTCACTAGTGGACGTGCGGAAGGCACTCGGTCGCCAAACAGTGACCTCTATCGTGGATCGAGTCCACCTTTCGCAATTCACGCTAGGCCGTGAATCCCTAGAGCTCGCATCTGTAGTCTAACTTCGAACGAAGAAATGATTGTAAAAAAAAAACGTAAAGCGATACCCCTATCAGCAAATTGAAGTGGTGAACGTAACGGAACAGAGAATATCCATGGCACGGGTAGAGGAGACCCTAATGCTGCAAATATGGGTATCCCAGGCTAGGTGTCAGTAAAAACACGACGCCAATGGAGAAGTGCGAATCGATTACATCCACTAGAATCCCATTTAACAAGTCCAGTTCGGGGCGGAGCAGTGGATTTCGGCAGAAGTGCCCTAACCTAGTCTCGGCCCCCCCCCCCTCCCAAAACACGAAACTCGTGCGCTTCGGCTTAGTGAGGGGTGCAGCTTAAATCTTGTTGGGGGCGACGCTCCAGAGTTGGAATCTGAGTCCACCAAAGCAGATCGAAGGGTCATTCATGGACGTGATACCGTTGATTCCCAAGAGAAAGAGTATAACACTGAGGACACCTCCCTGCAGGATGTCCTCTTCTATTGAGACGAAAGACTCCCTCCGCTCCCCTTCCCCTCGCCTCGCAGGAATTGACGAAGTCGTAAAAACTCAGATATGAAAATCGGCAGGCTTCCTCTCGACTCCATGATATCGTACTGCCATACGGTATCATACGCCTTTTCGAGATAGAAAAACACCCTGTCGACATTCTGTCTACGAAGTAATGCGTCTCAAATAGTATTTCCCAGCCAGAGCAGAGCATCCGACATGGAGTTGAACTTACGAAAGCCGCAGTATGCAGAAGACAGGTGCCCCCCACAGTCTGGAAAATAGATAATCTAATATTTACCAATTTCTCCATCAACTTGTGCACGCAAGAGGCTGGATGAATTGGGTGGAAACTTGCCGAGGCAGAGTGATCTATCCCCGGCTTGGGGAAAGCAAGCACAGTAGCCAGAAGTCTCGGGGATTGTTTCTCTCTTATTAAATAAATATAAAAAAACCCACCAGACCAGGATATCGTCCGGAACAGGAGCGGTTTCCGCACATGAAGGGAGAGTGGAACGCAACTCATTTAGCATAAAAAAGTCGTTAAGGCCTTTCACCGACGGCCTTCAGAGAACGTACGACAGGCAATCAATGCAAGCGAACCAACATTCCCGTTAGAGAATGAGAATAAATTGGTAACAAAGGACTCAACCACGGATGCAGAATCTGAGATTGCGGTCACGTTCTCCTTTAGAGTGGGAGAAGTGTCCTGCGAGAACTTGCCCCCAATCCTTTTGACTCGTTTCTGCACCTCTACAAGATTGGTCTTCCTGTTAAGTGAAGACACGTATGTCTGCGAAGAAAAGAGATAGCGTGCTAGAAACATACTAGAACCTAGCAATAGCTCGATGAAATTTACCAACAGGAAAACGTTTGGGTGTCGCTTTTAGCGCATATAGGCATATCGCTTCTCTCCAAAGAAAGTGTCAACCTCGACGACCCCCAAAGAAGTCGATGACATTCAAAAACGGCCAAACGTTCTAGGCATGATAGTTAGGCCCACATCAATAAGGTCAAAGGAAAAGAACTCACTAACCTCGTGAACCGACCAAAACACCTCGACTGGGACCGTAAAATCAGTCATTCGTGAAATGCAAACCACTATGCCCGTTACAAGCACTACCGATTAGTCTCCTCAGGCGGCAGCAGACTAGAAAACTATATTTGAATGGGAAAGTGGTCACTACCTTGAAGGTCTTCGACCACCTCCCACACAAAATCAGGCTGTGCATCCTGGAAGCATCGGGACAGGTCAATGCAAGAAAATCAAGCAATTTTCGGACAGTGATGCGTAAACTCATCTACATTGAGGACACCTATCTCCAACTCTTCGGTCAGGTCGACGAGGACCTGACTACTGGATCTTTAATGCCACGACGCGTCGGAATTTTCTCACATCAAAGTTGGCTTGTGGTTTTCGCAGAAATAAAACTATACATCATATCCATGTGTAGCGTCGTAAATGTATTTAGAGAAAATAAAAGAACAGAGACATTATGCCGGGTGTAAATCGAACATCCTACCTGGCCTCCATCCCGTGGTGTTATGGTCGCAAAACCCTCTGATGGATGACAAAGTTCACGTGTTCAACATGGTTTCCTTGAGGCATATTACTAAGGGAAAATGGGAGGAGACAAACCTCTCACCTCTTCTCAGTTAACCAGGAGTCCATGACAATTACAGAGAAGGAAAATATCCTTCAAGCATAGCTCTAAGGAGATGATGGGCCGTAATTGAAATGGAACCCTACACGAGAACGGCAAGACAAAGGTCTTGCAGCTGTTAAACCGGAGAAGACGTTGGCGCCTTGAAGTACTTACTAGAAGAGGTAAGGATCTTCATGCATGCGACTCCTTTCCTCCACCCGGCTCAAAACGTTTCGCCGGAGGGGCGAATTCTCAGCCAAGGTTCCCTCGTCCTTTGGAGGAGCCACCGTTATGGGAGCCGAGGCCCCCTTAGTGCTGTCATCCTCTCGGTGGATAGACTTGAATTCCCTGAAAGGTAGGTACCACAACCACCTTGGGTAGGGTTGCCTCCACTGAGTCTGACCTCCTATGCGGTCACGCATGGGAGAGGGGAGCTATGTTTTTAGCCGGGGTGGGACGTGAACCCGTGTGGCCTTCAGTTATATTAGAGGACCACCTGGGGGTGAGGGAGAGAACCAACAGAAGGATTCGAACGGAAGCTACAGTGTTTGTAGGCCTGGAAGGACCTGAGCAGATGGTGTTTTTCACCTGAGTGGCGTAGGATGTCAAATGGTTGTACGGACCAATCCTTAGTCTCTCAAAAAGCGATTCGATTTGCAGCTTGAACGGCTATGACCTCTTTCTCAACAAAAGAGGCGCCACATTGCTTCAAGAAATCAGGCTGTGCTTCGCCGCATGTCACACCCTTAACCGTCAGAATAAGGGCTTTTAGTGTAAATATTAGAGCACTTACCATAGATTTCATGTAAAACCAAGGTTTCATGTCTGCATCAACATTTATGTGGTTGAAGTGGTATCAGTAGTATCACCTCCGCTGCAGTAGCACGAAAGGCTTGATGCAGCATCAATCCCAACCGAAACGCACCGACTCGGGCGACAAAGAGTGAAGGGGTTGATCTTGACCGCCTCCTCCTCCACACCTTTCCTTCAATCTTATTTAGACCTTGACCGGTATCTAGTGACCTTTGTTTCATTACCAATTACCATAGCTAGATAGAACATGTGGCCTTTGTCAGCGTTTGAAGCCAACGGGTTCGAAAATCCCTGATAGCCTCTCGATTAGGAGCCCGGGCGCGTTCGAAGCTCTGCTCACCTTAAAAGCAACTTTCGTGTTAATCAGTTTGCTTCGGCTTCCTCGCACGAGGACGCTCAGGGACCGGACGTGACAGTCTTGGCCTGGCCACCTGCTGACACAGTGCCACACCCACGTGGAGGGGAAAGAAAGGAACACCTATGTTTATTTTTATTTTTTTCCTTTCGATTTCTTCTTTTACGGATCGGACGGTGGGGAGTGAGCCCCTTTCTCTCCTTCATCGTTAAGAGTCCCAAGGTCGGACGAGCCCACTTCAGTCCAATCCTTCTCCCAGATGGGAAAGGACTTGGCTGACAAGCGTGTTCCAACCGAGGAAGAAGGTCCCGCCTCTCCTCCTGAGTTCTTGGGAGCTTGTGTTGCTTCAGAAGGATCTTACACAGAGGAGAACTCTGACTCGAGAGTGTCTTCCACCGAGCCACTGTTCACTCCCAGTAAAGGCACTGCCATGTAAATCGGGGGTACATTCGGTCCAACTTTCACCCCAAGAGGGGCTTCCAAATAGCTATGCCCCCAATTTGTCAGGGATCCCGACAGGGAACTAAAAGGGCCCATGAAACGTGGAAACGTCATTTGGGGCCGGCAAAGGAAAGGGGACGCGCATGCCAGCACCGAACAAGCTCACGAATTTCGAGTGAATTAAATGTTGTGGTAAGGCCAAGGGCACAACGCCACCCATTACCCATCTAAGGGAGTTAGTCCGGTTCAACTGCCCCCATCTGGGGCAACGAGAACCGAAGCGGCGCTGTCTATTCCTTGTCCCATAATTGGCAGACCCTTGGGAAAGCAAAGAGACACCCGCCACTCGTAGACATTCGTCTGTAAACGACTTTGTGGAAGGGGGTAAGGTGGTAACCCCCGAATCCGTATCTATAGGAGAAGAAGTAACCTACTCTCCTCCAGAATATTCTTGGATGGTGCCCCTGGGGAAGAATAGGAAGTCACCTCTATCTCAGAGGTGGATATGCTGGAGGGTGGTTTTAAAATTGGCCAAGGGAAAGCCCATTTGCGGTAAATAAGTGGTTGGAGGGAACCCCCATCCACCAGTCAAAGTGGTGTTGTCATGGTCCTCCTCTTTCACTCAAACACCAAGGTTGGGCGAGTTTTAATTAATAGGGATTCACTCCGATATTTTGAGAGATTTATCAACGCACTCAATATCTCTCCCCCCTCCCCGTGTTCGCACCTGTAAGGCGACGCGCGCCGACTAGAAGTCGCCCAGTGGAAGGTCAATCCCCAAAGGCTGCAGCTCCTAACTGAGCATTCAGAGGGACAGGACTACAGGATAGATTTCATTACTACGTCAGGCTAATTGTCGACAAAAGGGCAAGGAGTCAAGATCTACTGTGACAGACCCACAGACGGAAACAAGACTTTTAGTTGGTCTGGGAAGCAATAAGTAAAATTTGTTCGCCATTAGCATTACATCCCAATGAACCCAGGAAAGGTCGCAGGTTGATAATCAGCCAATTGCATGTAGCGAACGGAATATTGAAATGTAAACTGCGTTTCGCCTTAATTTCGACCCAAAGAACATGACCCCTAAAGTCCTGGTATCTCGCGACCTGCGGGCGTTAAAGAATAATGTTTACATATAAAGGGTTCTAAAGCATCTCTTCTGACACCGCAAGAGGTAGCTGCTGAGGCCCTTAGACCTAAACAAGATAAATAAGGGATATTCAGAGAAAAATGAGCGCATAAAGGGAAAAGGAGAACGTACCAGCTTACCTGATCATTGCTAAACAATCCAATTCAACCCAGTAAGTCAGGCCTTTGTTATTTGCATTCGGGTCGTGATGACATTCCATTGCTCTGGATATTGGGTGTGACAGTCTATAGTTGTATTTTAAATTAAACGACCTTCCTGGTTACAGTCTTCAGAGGATACATTCTGCAGGCACTCAGACCAGGTAAACCTTCAGGAACAGTATTAGTACAAAAGAGGCACCTTTTAAAACCCTTAGAAGACCATAGTTTAAGAAGGTTAAAAATCTTTATATACGAGGGGCGGTCAATAAGTTTTGCGAATCAGTAGGGCAAAACAGAGGAAGGGGGATGGCTGTTTGTGGGGCTTTAGGACAAGTTATGTCAAGTCAGGACCTGCTGCCGCACGCTCCTACCTCGTCTATTTAAGAAGCAGTAGCTGATCGCAGATCGTCAGTCACAAATTTTTCAACAATGGAGAAGGTTGAGCACCGCGCAGTGATCAAATTTTTGACCAAGGGAGGCAAGAATGCAAAAGAGATCCATGAACGCATGGTTGCAGTGTACACCGACGCCGCCCCTTCCTATGCAACCATTTCTCGCTGGAATAGGGAGTTCCGCCATTGTCGTGAGTCCCTTGAAGATGACCCCCACCCAGGACGCCCATCAGACGTGACCAACGAGGACAATGTCGCCCGTGTGGAGAAGATGATCCTCGAAAATCGACGGGTGAAGGTCGAAGAAATCGAGCGAGAACTTGGGATATCACATGGAAGTGTTATCAACATCATCTACGACAATTTGGCCATGACGAAGGTCTCTGCCCGTTGGGTCCCTAGAAACCTCACGCCCCATGATCGACTTCAACGTCGTCAAAGTCCACAAGGCAAAGTTGCACAAGTTGCCCTGCGCGAGTGCGGATTCGAGGAGCTCAACCATCCCCCCTACAGTCCAAATCTGGCCCCTAGCGACTACTTTTTATTCCGCCAGCTCAAAGCTGCACTGCGTGGACGCCGGTTTGGGAACGATGAAGATGTCCAGCTCGCCGTCCAGGAGTGGATTGAACAGCAGTCGGGAGATTTCTGGTTGTCGGTAATTCGAAGCCTTAGGGACAAGCGGCGCAAGTGCATTAAAGTCGACGGTAGTTATATTGAAAAATAATAAAACACTTTTCCTCATATTTTGTTTCCTTATATCCGAATTGCAAAACCTATTGACCGCCCCTCGTATTTAGAGACTACTTTTAAACCTGGCGCAAGATTAGTACCCTGATATCCTCCTAGGATATCGAAGTTCCCAGTTCCAATCTGCGACCTGACCCTGAAACCCCCTAAACAGGAACTTCATTATACTTACGTTTCGTTCTCAGTCTCTTTAGCGTTGGTGGGAAAGGTGTTCAGGAAACGTTTCCTTCTCTTCCTCCCGTTGCAAGGACCAAGGTTGAAGTCGCTAGGGGCTGTGGTTGACATGTGGGTGGAGTAACAGGTGCTGAGGACAGTTCGAGTCACAGTCGTCAGCGTCGTTTTTGTGGTCATGGTAGACCTTAGAACGAATAGTTTGGGGAGCCTGGAGTGTGATGTCCCTTCTGCTTCAACAAGTTCGGAGAAGTTCTCGAGTACTCCCTCTTTGGGAGTATAATGTCCCGGGTCAGTAGGTGATTTCAATACTTGTAGAATTGAGTTACCCAGGTGGGAGGGCATAGAGTGGTTCTTTACTGGAAATAAATCACTAGGCAAGGCGCTTGGAGGGTCCTCATCCCCTGGCAGGTATTCATTTCGTGGGAAGGCCCTAGGTTTCATATTTTCCAGTGCGGGATTACTAGGAAGGACTCCAAGCACTGGATTATTTTCAGTAGAATTCGAGATTTTATGGTAACCTTGGGGAGAAATGCGAGAGTTCTCTTCTCGGGCTAAGTTTCCCTGAGAGGAGTTTGAGGGTTTCTCGTCTCCTGGATCTGAGTCACCCTGTAGGGGGTTTAGGGAAAACTCATTTCCTAGAATGGTGGTACTCATGGTTGAGTTCCATGGGGTTTCTTCCCCTGTAAGTGAGTTTTCCTGGAGCGAATTAGACCGTTTCGCCTTGGGTGACATTAGCTTACTTTTCTGAGAGTTCAGGGAGCCCTGATTATTTGAAATAGGGTAACTCAGTGAAGGATTTGAAGGATTCTTGCCTTCCGACAGTGGATTATCGTTTTCAGGGTTCAGGAGGCCTTTTTCCTTTTCCTGGGAGGGGATGGAGACGTTCTTCTCTAAAATGAGACTGTCTGGGACTGAGTAGGACACATTGTCCTCTGGATTTGGATTACTTTGGGTAGGTTTTGAGACTTCTTGGTTTGTTGTGAGGGAGTTACCGAGGGAGGAGTCCAAGTAACTACCATCTTCTAGCGGAAGGTTACCGATAGGAAAATTTGGTAGGTTCTGAGTATGCTGAATAGCATTTCCTTGAGGAAAGTTAGAAATTTTGGTGCCTCCCTCAACTGAGAAATCGACGTAGATAATGAAGGTGATGAGCCATAGAATGAAGTGAGTCATCTAAAAACAAAATAAATAATAATTATAAAGCTGAACCAACTGGAGAATGTGTTAGAGTTTTGAAAATACTTTGGCAAAGGAAGTAGTAAAGATATTGGAAGTAAAAATGAGTGAAAGACAGAATCAGTAGCCACCAGAATAGGCCACTTAGAGACCTGAATCAACTCTGAGGCGCCCTCATCATCATCATCATCATCATCATCATCATCATCATCATCACTAACTCTATAATTGTATAACCGGAATTTTGAAGATGGGTGAAAAATTAATAAATGTTTTTTTTCCTTAGTGGACAAATGACATGTTTTTTGCGGTTTTTCGAAAAAAATAATTACAAATCGTGAAATTCAGAAAATGTATTAAAATTAAAGGATGTGTTTTTTTTTTATTTTTTAGTATATAAAATCAATTTAAAGTGAAAAAAGCTTCCTTTTTTTTAGACCAAAACCCCCTAGATATATTTAAAATTTTTATTAAAGTTATTTCTAATAATATCATCATCATCATCATCATCATCAGTAGCTCTATAATTTAATAAGGGGATTTTTTTGAGTATTTGAATAATAATTTCATCTTAGTTTGGTTATGACTTATGTTTTTTATCAAAGTTATTTCTAATAATTCTTTTATAATATCAAAAAACAAAATGGTGACGTTCAGAAATAAATATAAGTATCGAAATTTTGTGAATTTTTTTAAACCCCAAAGAATTACAAATGGTGAAGTTCGGAAAATATATTTTTATATATATTCTATTCTTCTATTCTATAACTATATTTTATCAACGTGATATTTTGAAAGGGAGGAAATTTAGTTTAGAGTTCCTTTTTAAAAATTATTACAATTGGCCAAGTTCAGATAATTTATTAAAATTTAACCTGGCTGCTTTTTTTTAGATTTTAAATTTTAATCTTAGTAGGGAAGCGCAAGCTCCCCCCCATAGGAGGAAGTGGCGAAGCCATGGCTAGTCGTGCCAAATGCTAGTTTGGCTCGAAATTTGAGCCTATGCACGTTTCTTGGTCTTCAAAACACACGTACGCAGTTAGTATGCGAACTGTTGTTGTCCTGGAAGTCAGTATGAGATCAATTTCTAATTTTCTTATATATTTAACCATTCATATTTCCTCACATGTATTCTAAAAACATTTTTTACAGTATAAATATATGGAATGAGACATTTGTAATCATTAATGCAAACTTCACATGTTCACTGTTACACAATTGTTATCGACGGATGTTTTTGATTTTGTATTCTTTATGTCTGTATATTCCGCGTTTATTTTTTGATATCTCATTCATCATTCGTATTACATTTACCATACTCGCGTAGGACGTGGCTCTTCTCTAATCTGTTTCGCGATGTATTATCGATGTGCCTTTAATTATAGCCGGTACTTTGATAAATAGTGATTGCTCATTTTTTTTTTCCAGGCTACAAAATTTCAATATCTATGAGCAGGGGCGGATTTAGGGATGGGCACGGCGGGCAGCAGCTGCATGGATTTCCTGGACGAAATTAGGTTCTCTTGTATGTGGATTATTCTATTTGTAAAATGAAGTTGTGCAATTTAGCACATTGAAACACGATTTACTTTATATTTATATACTTTTTTTATATCGATGTTCCTTTATTTTTGTTATTTATGGTACCTATTGTATATAGTTTGTGTACTTATTTAATATTTATGATTAAAGTTTTGTTTTTGCACGTATAAACAATGATAATTTATGTGTTATTTTTCCAAATAGATGAATAATGGTAATTAAAATAATAGTTGCTCCCAACTGGGGGGAGGGGAAGAGATGAAACAGTTTAGAGGCTGCCTCAAAGGGGCGATTCTCACAGGGATCCCAACAAATGGAGTCGGGGTATATAAATGCCACTAAGAACTACCCGTCCCTCCAACCCCTTTTATGCCATCTTAAACAAAAGGCCACCTGCCATTTAATGGGTGCTATCTCCCGTGGCATTTCCCTGGGCACAAGACCCATAGCAGCCACTTCACAAACCCCCTCCATCAGCATCTATCATACACAATAGCATCCACTTCTTCCTCTGTTAGCCCTTTCCCCATCAAACACTCATTCAAATAATCAAGCCACCACCCAGTCTCCCAACCCGTCTCACACACACTCTCGTATATTCACAAATCTATTTCTATCCATAGTTCTTGCATGTCTATACCACCTCACACCACTTTCACTTACAACCTCATTCATACCTTTCTTCACAACAGAAACATCTCTTACCCCCTGCTTCCTCACTCTATCCACCTCTTACACAACAAACATCTCTCTTAAGTTGCCAATTTGCTCTCTGCACAATCAGAGATACTTCGTTGTTGTTTTTCCATACTCGCATACAACAAAATTGGCACCACCATACTCTCGTGCAGCTTCAAGGCATTTCTAACATTTCTAACCTTACTAGTGCTCTAACCGCCACACAAGGATTTTCAAACATTTAAAACGGTGTGGTTGTTGTGGTTGCAATCTGTTCTACTATTTTTTTTACTATACACCCAACATACTTAAAATTTCACACCTATTCAGGGGTGACAACACGGATTCTGATATTACACCGCCCCCCTACAATTGCATTGCTCTTTTATGCATTCATTTTAAATCATCCTCTCATACACCCTGTCAAAAGCTACACTCAACATTAAAAAACCTCCTGCCTCTCAACCGCCATCAGGTGATCAGAATATACCAACATAGAATCCATTCATTCACATTCTTCCTCATTCACACACTCCTTTCCATAAGTGACCTACGTAATTCTTCTGTACTACATCTATTAATTTACTAAACAACCATGGCTACATCACCCTCAATTATATTACACCCTCACCTATATAAAACCTCTCACTCCGCTTATATTTCTCCCTAACGCACGCTTTACTTCCAACATAAATGCTCTCCACATCATCCATTATTTTACCACTTACTCCATACATTCTTAGCGTCTGCCATAACACTTCTCTATTAACACGATCATTAGCTTTCTCTAGGTCGATATCCAACATACACTTTACATCTCTTATCTCTTTTTTTCAGCATGGTGTCTCAGTGTAAATACTTGATCCACCCCACCTTACACGCTCTAACAGCCCACCACCCTTGGTCATTCCCTACCACTCCCTGTTATCCTTCTTTTAAGCCAAATCAGACATTTTGAATACTTGTCTATAACACTCAACAATTTTATCCTCCCTGTAGCTCTGGCATTCATCTTTCACCCATTTGCCGTCATACAACGGCACAGTTTCAAATGCCTTACAACATAGCTACCAAACCCATTCCCTAACACAATTGCCACCACTGTTTGATATCTCAGCGAGTATATTTTCTACTCCAGCTGCCTTCCCATTATGTGCACCTCGAACAGCACTAACAATCTCTCGCATGATTATCTCTTCCATACCCAGATACAGCCATCGATTTACACCCATAAAGCCAATTATATTTACATTCGCATCATCTTTTATATCCACATTATACAACTCATCAAAATATTCTGCCCATTTACTTTAGATTTCCTCATTGTCACAAATACCCTATTATTTTTGTACTTGATCTTCTCACAGCTAATCTTTTCCTTGTTTCCACCGCCTTTTCACTTCCTTCCAAAATAGCTTCCTGTTCTCATCGGGATGCTCATTCATCTTCCTATTTTCATTGGCATCTTCACTTATCTTTTGCCCAAACATTTCAGTTGCTGCTTTCCTAGTCTGTTTAATCATTTGTTTCACTTTCTTTGTATGCATTCAACCGCTGATTATTAATATTATAAGATATGGGTATAAATGCGATACGCTTGAGGGGAAATTGCTGTGTTTCTCATGTTGAAATGGTTCTGCAATTTGCAAAGCGTGCGCACGAGTGGTCATACAATGAATCACTATCTCGTGTGCTCCGCGTGATCGTGGTTCTGAGACTCCACCGTTACGCGCCGCTATCTCGCCAGTTCGAATAGTTCAGGCGTAATGTGTTCATACTCGTGTTTTGATTATATCTCCCTTCTGCCAACACTTTTATCTGAATTCAACGCAGTTTTGCTTATTTTTTCACAATTTTATTGTTTTTTAGTGAACTGAGCAGTGAAATTGCCAAGCCACATGGAAAGCCCAAGAGACTAGCCTACGATTCTGTCTTCAGCCACCAGGTTTAGAAATCAAGCCGGTATCACCCATGAATTACACTATGATTAAAGCGCCGAGTTTTCAGAAGGAAAAAATTGGAATGTACTTCAGTGACCTTTGGCTCTTTACCTAAATGCCTTTTTTGGATCAGCGCAAAACGTGCGTTATTTGGAAAGAGAAAAACTACCCTAAAGAGAATCCTTACATGTAGGAACAGCAAGGCAAAATTCTCCGTCAAAACCTAGAGTTTGTAAGCCCTTAACAACCACTGTAATAATGTGAGTAATAAGTTAAAATGGATAAATTTACTTTTTATTCGTTTAGGTTATACAGTCAGATAGTCATAATTACTAAGAATGAGACTAATGTGAGTAGTAAGTTTAAGTGGTAAATTAGTAAAGGAATAATCACTATTTCCTAGTATTCTACTACTCAAAATAGTCAAAATGTTATGGAGCATTAAATATAAATAATAAATGGAAAATTATTTTATTATAATTCACTTTATACTTCTCTACAAGTACATGGTACGAGCATGATGCCCATCAAAGCCACCATAGCCTCATTCCTGGCCAACTTATTCAATTTTCCCATCTCACACTTCAATTTAATCCAGAGGCGGACTTACATGAGGGCCCTCAAGAAGAAGATTGAAGCTTCCCAGACAGACTGACCGCCATCTTGGACGAAGTGAAGTATGTGGCGACTACAGAGCCTCATGGACAGCCCACAATTAGAGATTCCTGGACAACCAGCAACTAAAGACTGTTTGATAGGCCACAACTAGAGACTCTTGCGCAACCCATAAATAGGGACTTTTGGGCAACCCACAACTAGACTCCTGGAAAACCCCTAACTAGAGATTCCTGGAGAAACAACAGCTAGAAACTACTGAACAACACATATCTAAAGACTGATGGGCAACACACTACTAGACACTCCTGGGCAGCCCAGATCTAGAGACTGATAGGCAGCTCACAACTAGAGACTAATGAGCAACCCACATCTAGAAATTCCTAGGCAGCCCACATCTAGAGAATGCTCCACTCCCCCTCCGAAGATTTCCGGGTTGGTGGAGGAAAAGACATGGGATGGCAAACCCAACCTATCCTACTAATTGATTGAAGTCAGGTCAGTACCTGCAGCCGCACGCTCCTGCCTCGTCTATTTAAGAAGCAGTAGCTGATCGCAGATCGTTAGTCAAAAATTTTTCAACAATGGAGAAGGTTGAGCACCACGCAGTGATCCAATTTTTGACCAAGGAAGGCAATAATGCAAAAGAGATTTATGAACGCATGGTTGCAGTGTACACCGACACCCTCCCTTCCTATGCAACCATTGCTCACTGGAATAGGAAGTTCCGCCATGGTTGTGAGTCCCTTGAAGATGACCCCGTCCAGGACGCAGTCAGACGTGACCAACGAGGACAATGTGGCCCGTGTGGAGAGGATGATCCTCGAAAATCGACGGGTGAAGGTCGAAGAAATCGAGCGAGAACATGGAATATCACATGGAAGTGTCATTAACATCATCCACGACAATTTGGCCAAGACCAAGGTCTCTGCCCGTTGGGTCCCTAGAAACCTCACACCCCATGATCGACTTCAACGTCATCAAGGTTCGGAGGAGCTGCTGCTCCTGTCCAACCAATTTCCATGGGGATTCGAGTCGAACATAGTGACAGATTATGAAACGTGGATCCATCACTGTGATCCTGAGACCAAGCTCAAAAGCATGGCCTGGAAGCACAGGGGCTCTCCGACCCCCATCAAGTTCCGGACTCAACCCTCAGCTGGGAAGATCATGGCCACCATCTTCTGGGATTCTGAGGGAGTGTATACGGTGGACTATGCGCCTGGTGGAAGGACCATCACAGGCCAATATTACGCCGAGGCACTGGTTGGGTTGAAGAAGTGCATCCATCAGAAGCGGCCCGGCAATTTGAGACGCGGTTTCCTGCTCTTCCATGGCAATGCCCCTGTCCACAAGGCCAGAGTTGCACTAGGTGCCCTGCGCGAGTGCGGATTCGAGGAGCTCAACCATATTCCCTACAGTCCAGATCTGGCCACTAGCGACTACTTTTTATTCCGTCAGCTCAAGGCTGCACTGCGTGGACGCCGATTTGGAACGATGAAGATGTCCAGCTCGCCGTCCAGGAGTGGATTGAACAGCAGTCGGGAGATTTCTGGTTGTCGGGAATTCGAAGCCTAGGGACAAGTGGCGCAAGTGCATTGAAGTCGAGGGTAGTTATATTGAAAAATAATAAAAAACCTTTCCTCATATCTCGTTTCCTTATATCCGAATTGCAAAACTTATTGTCTGCTCCTCGTAGGTGTCATTAATGTTGATAAGTTTACGCACCACTGCTCGAGAGCCGCTTAATTTTGTGTTTTTGGTCTTTTACTAGGCTCTCTAGAGGCAAAGCAAGATTTAGGAGTATGTAGTGTGGTCAATGACCTTCATGGTAGTGACTGACTAGTTTCTTATACAAATATCATTTTCTGGACCACCCCAGCCTGAGAAACCATTTTAGTGATACTTAGAGCTGACGCAACGGTCTACATTTCAGGAAATGGCTTATTTCTCTTTCCTAGTTGAGGATTTTAGGTTGGTGGATGAGTCGTTGAGTTCTTCTTGCAACCTCTTCGCCGTGGGCCTAACTACTATTACTGAAACGTCTGGCCCTTTGCGTGTCATTAGTTTCGTTGGTGGTTGGACGAGAGCGAGGTAGCCATCAGGAAGAACGACATACTTATATGCACTATCAGCAGTGCCCTCACGATTTCACTGTAAGCGAATTTCGTCAAGTGTGGGGTAGATTTTGGTATGTTTCGAATATGGTTGGCAGCTCTCCTTGGCGGGCATACGTGTTTTTATTTTTAAACCGGAAGACCCGTCTTGCAGATCCGTCAACACAGGTAAAAAGGATTCGGAGTAAGTTGTCGCAGAGCTCTACTCCCCTGCACCAGGAGAACAAGACCGCAATATCGGACCCCGTGTCCGTGGCTGAGTCCTTCATGACTGCTTTTTCCAAATTCTCTAACTGGGGGGCTGATCTGCCAACATTCATTGTAAGTCATGAGATCGCTAAAGTCACCGACTGAACTTTACCTCCAGGGACGGATAACCCTTAATCGACATGTTTACGCTGATTCAGTTGTGTTTCGCTCTAGTTTTATACTCGGACCATGCCCCCGATCCGGTCGATTTTTCTTCTTTACCAGGCTCCGACACCTAAAT
Organism: Ceratothoa steindachneri; assembly: GCA_963969495.1. Lineage (NCBI taxonomy): Eukaryota > Metazoa > Arthropoda > Malacostraca > Isopoda > Cymothoidae > Ceratothoa > Ceratothoa steindachneri. The sequence continues at coordinate 210,277,617 of OZ018317.1, forward strand.
GAGCGAAACATGGCTTTTTGTTAGATTTTATCAACAGGATCTCGGCTCAGGCTATCCTTCCTCGCAGACCCCTGAAGAATCTCGACTGTGCTCGCCTTTCACAAACCGAGAGGAGATTCCTCTAACTTCATATGTGTGCAAGTGCGTGGATGAATTGTTAAATGTTATATTATCCTTTTTCTGGACAGCGGATGCCATGTATCTTCGTTACATTGCGGCTTCCGCATGTTCGACTCCATGTAGGATGATCTATTCCTGCTGTAAAATGCTACCTACAAGGCCTTGTTTCGTATACAGCAATACGCCAAGGTTTTTTTTATCAGGATAAGACCTATTATACTAATGGTGGTACGATATCATTGAGACCATCCACATCATGGAGGCAAGGGTACGCCTCCTGATCTAAATACGGGTTCTTGCGAGATCGTCGATTCCGTGTGCGCGTGGGGTAGGATCTATCTTCGGCCCAGTAGTGTCCTAAGCGTCACACTCTTCGCCCTGAGCATCAACGATATCTCCTCGGTGTTAACGAAAGAAATTCTCACTACACTTTATGTAGATAAACTTTAAAACTCTTTTAGTGCGTCCCAGATGTCAACTCTGGATAATCACTTCAAGTGGCTTTCAACAGTGTGCCTCTCTGCGACGTACACATTGATTTATGCGCTTGTCCGCGTGGAATTGCCATCTTCGTTAGTCCCTCACGGCGCTCATTGCATCAGCGGACGATCTCAACGGTACATACGAGGGGCGGTCAATAAGTTTTGCAAATCGGTAGGGCAAAACAGAGGAAGGGAGATGGCTGTTTGTGGGGGTGTTAGGACAAGTTATGAGAAGTCAAGACCTGCAGCTGACGCTCCTACCTCGTCTATCTAAGAAGAAGTAGCTGATCGCAGAACGTCAGTCACAAATTTTTTAACAATGGAGAAGGTTGAGCACCGCGCAGGGATCAAATTTTTGACCAAGGAAGGCAAGAATGCAAAAGAGATCTATGAACGCATGGTTGCAGTGTACACCGACATCGCCCCTTCCTATGCAACCATTGCTCGCTGGAATAGGGAGTTCCGCCATGGTCGTGAGTCCCTTGAAGATGGCTGTTTGTGGGGGTGTTAGGACAAGTTATGTCAAGTCAAGACCTGCAGCCGCACGCTCCGGCCTCGTATATTTAAGAAGAAATAGCTGATCGCAGAACGTCAGTCACAAATTTTTCAACAATGGAGAAGGTTGAGCACCGCGCAGAGATCAAATTTTTGAACTAGGAAGGCAAGAATGCAAAAGAGATCCATGAACGCATGGTTGCAGTGTACACCGACATCGCGCCTTCCTCTGCAACCATTGCTCGCTGGAATAGGGAGTTCCACCATGGTCGTGAGTCCCTTGAAGATGACGCCCGTCAGACGTGACCAACGAGGACAATGTGGCCCGTGTGGAGAGGATGATCCTCGAAAATCAACGGGTAAAGGTTGAAGAAATCGAGCGAGAACTTGGAATATCACATGGAAGTGTTATCAACATCATCCACGACAATTTGCCCATGACCAAGGTCTCTGCCTATTGGGTCTCTAGATACCTCACGAAACCTCACGCCCCATGATCGACTTCAACGTCGTCAAAGTTCGGAGGAGCTGCTGCTCCTGTACAACCAAGACCAGGCGGGATTCGAGTCACGCATAGTGACAGGTGATGAAACGTGGGTCCATCACTGGGATCCCGAGACCAAACTCGAAAGTATGGCCTGGAAGCACAAGGGCTCTCCGACCCCCATCAAGTTCCGGACCCAACCCTCAGCCAGGAATATCATGGCCACCATCTTCTGGGATTCTGAGGGAGTGTATACGGTGGAATATGCGCCTGGTGGAAGGACCATCACAGGCCAATATTACGCCGAGGAAATGGCTGGGTCGAAGAAGTGCATCCTTCAGAAGCGGCGCGGCAAGTTGACACGCGATGTCCTTCTCCTCCACGACAATGCCCCTGTCTACAAGGCCAGAGTTGCACTAGGTACCCTGCACGAGCGCGGATTCGAGGAGCTCAACCATATTCCCTACAGTCTAGATCTGGCCCCTAGCGACTACTTTTTATTCCCCCGGCTTAAGGCTGCACTGCGTGGACGCCGGTTTGGGGACGATGAAGATGTCCAGCTCACCGTCCAGGAGTGGATTGAACAGCAGTCGAGAGATTTCTGGTTGTCGGGAATTCGAAGCCTCAGGGACAAGTGGCGCAAGTGCATTGAAGTCGAGGGTAGTTATATTGAAAAATAATAAAACACTTTTCCTCATATCTCGTTTCTTTATATCCGAATTGCAAAACTTATTGACCGCTCCTCGTATGTCACCGAGAGACTCTAGTCATACACTAAGCAAATTAGGTATAGGGCTAGGAAACTCCTTTGATAGCTCGATGTACCTCGGGCCAGAGGTGCCTCTAGTTCTGCTCAGGACTCCACCTTAGAGGATACCAGCTTTCACTATTTGTCGTCACGCCTCTGCCCCCAAAGCTTCTACAGCGTTGGGGAGTATTGCATTCGGCATTTTAGGAGGACACTTCGTGTTATACTAGAGCCGTACAAATATGGCTCCAAATCAGAAGAGGGATCGTCCCCCAGGAAGTATTTCTGAAATTGGCACGGGTCTACAGGCTGTTGTGTCTATATTCATGACCGAGCTAGATGTAATACACCGCTCGGTACGGAAGATAACGCGTTGTGCTCGTTTCGCAGACCGGATGATGATTAATAGAGATTTGCCATGAGTGCTCTCGGAGCAGTAAAGACTCCACACTCGCTGGTTCGCGTATCAGTGAATCCAAGGTTGCGACAAGCTGGGCGGATATCAAATTATTCTTATGCTGGGTTCTTAGACATGCAGGAATTGGGTGTAATGAACGCACCAATTACAGCGAAAAGGTACCTTTGATGACTGGTCATTCTTATAATAAAAAACTCCTGGGAAACTTATATATATATATATATATATATATATATATATATATATATATATATATACATCAATTATTATGTAAAATTCATATCATGTAATCCTTTAACTTTGTCAATTTAATCGTTCAATTATTTTACTTAACTTTGTTAATTTAATCGTTCAATTATTTTACTTAACTTTGTCAATTTAATCGTTCGATTATTTTACTTAACTTTTGTAAATTAAATCATATTTTATGTACAACTTAATAATTAATTCATTCATTTATTTTACTTGTCAATTCATTTAACATACTATTGTTTCAAACAACATCTCTTAAAATTTCACACACAAACAAACAAACACACGCTTTCAGCTCGACCTTCTGGAACAATATTCTTTCCCATTTGACTTTCACCATTCTTCGTATAAAGGTCGGTAATCATTCCTTCTACAATTAGTCATTTACCTCCAAACAAATCATACTTAGTTAATTCCACTTTCTCTCACAATTTTTTGCAAAGGACCATACGAGAGTAGGTCCTAATTATATTTACTTTTCACATTGCAGCTCCTAATTCACAGTCCATCATAGTCACCATATTATTCCACCATATTATTTCATATTTATTTCACGTACTTTATTTCTCTTTACATCTCGTTACTGTAAACCATATTTTACCATATCTTACATTGTATAACTAATCCAACTTATCTCATTGTACATTCGTTGATTCTATGAATATATTTATATTTGTTTAATTGTTTTTCTTAAAACCCAGTTCATTATTTCAAAATTTATTTCGCTTTCGTCTTAGGCCTAAAAACTATCAGACGACAACTTCGATCAAACAAATTTATGGTTATGGTTTTCGAAACGCTATTTAGGCTGATTTATTAACGGAAAATAAATCCCATGAATAACCATATACTATACTGGGCGACCATACCAGCGTTTCGATTTCCTCACGCTGACTACATGGTAGGAATCCGTTTAGCCCTATAGTTAGCTATGGGGGAGAAAATTAAAGAGCCGACGGGAACCTAAACTTACGTGCCATTGCGACTCGACTGTTTCCCTGGACGTACCTAACAATGCATTGACGGCTTCAGGTCGGTTTCTGCCAACTTTAAATTAGGCGCACTCTAGGGACTCAATGGTAGTTGATGGAGCGCTTATCTGCACCTTACTGTGACGATTGCATCGCCTCCCTGACTCTTCTGGATATTCTTGTTGGGTATCTCGGTCTTGGGGAATCTTCACACACGTTACCTGCCCGAGACCGGAACGAGCAGAGTCGCTACAGCTTTTTTCCTGTATTTGGGATCGGTTCGTGCACATCGACTTGTCGACTGTTTAACTTCTTGGAGATGGCTCTTCTCTTCCGTTATATTTGATTCTTTCAGCCTGGTATTTAAGCAAACCGAAATCTTATAGTAATATCATTTTGTGTGGCCAAGTATGAATGCCGACGTAGCCAAGAACACATGCTCATGCTTCTCTTATTTGCGCGCTAATGTCCATCGTCTTCCGAGAATCCAGGTAGCTCCTTTACCTCTTTCTTGGTCGCATTTTGATGTGATCCACGTCGATCTAATAGGCCCTTTACTCTATTCTCAGGGTTTCAGTAATAATTTTAATATGAGTGATCGCTATACGTGATGGTCAGAGTCTTTAGCTATCTCTGATATTCGGGCTTCGACCGTTATTCGAGCCTTCATATCTTGTTGGGTATCTCAGTTTAATGTCCGACTATAGGAGCCAATTTTAATCCCATCAACGACAGGCGCGCATGTTAGTTATAGGCTCTTCTCGCACTCGTAACACAAGCTACCATGCCCGAAGCAACGGCGCCTACAATCTGTGGATCTTAGCATTACGTAGATGGACAAGCTGCTCCTATTATGTTGGAGATGTGTTTATCCCTAAAAAAGGATTTATCTTGTTTTGATATAGAATTACTATACAGTATGCGCCTTCGTCTTCCCGGTTAATTTTTTTAGCATTCTGACTGCAATTTATATTCTTCTCTCGAGCCTTCTGCATACCTACATGATATTACACGGGCCACGGTAGAGACTTGTTATATGCTCATAAGAGTTCCTGCTTATAAAGAATCCTTTGTTTCAAAGGATAGAGCAACTTGTAGCCATGTTTTATACTTTTTAATTTAGCAAGCTCGCTTTTTCAACCCCTGTATGACGAATTTCCCTTGACATCTTCAGGAGGCCAAAGCTCTTTGTCATTCAGTGTGGCACCAAGCGGGATACCGTCTCTTCGGATGACCTAAAACCAGCAATCATCGACATTGTTCACACTTAACAACCGTCACTTTCTCCTTCTACTAGTATCCTTAATGGTCCAGAGATTCATGGTAATATAATGTCTAATTCTCCTGCTCGTTGTATCACACATATCCTCCTTACTAAAATATAATAATAATAATGATAAATGGTTTATTTCCAAGAAAGTTACAAAACAGTATAATATTTTTGAACATAGTGACTTGGTTAACAAAATTCAACTTATATATTATTAATATTTGTACGTAATTATAATTAGTACTAATATTTTGAAAAGATAAAATTGAAAAAATAAAGTTATACAGTGATTTACTATCACATAGTCTCGAGTCATATCGTTGCGTTGTACAATCTCACTGAGCAAGGAATTGTAGAGTTGTGCTACCGTGTGGTTCTGCTCCTAATAGATCTGAGAATTCTTGAACCTCCTGGTATTCTGATGGTGTATTTGATGTAGGTATAGTGGTAGCAGGTTCCTATTGCGTTCAGGCCCCAAGACACCCCTGGTGAACTTAAGACAGAGATGCCCCCGCCTTTCATGAAGTGTCCAAGTCTCAAGAATACCAAGCGTTGTTTCATAATCCGTCTAATTATCGCGGAGGATCATACGCAAAACTCTCTTTTGTATTCGTTCAATACGGAAGGTCTTCTGTGCCGTCAATCCTGAGTGTCACACGGGCACAGCGTACTCCAAACTGGTACGAATAAACCAAGTATAAAGTGTAAACATAGTTTTCACACTGAATTTAAATTGATTGGCCCTATAGATGATAAGTAGACATTTGTTTGATTTTTTTGATTAGATATTCAACGTGCGTTTTCCAATTTAGGGTGTTTTTGATGTAAATTGCTAATAGTTTACACCTGTGTACAATTGGTAAATCTACTCCACTGAGATGTAGATGTCGGTAGATAATAGGCCTTTTAGGGGGAGATGGAATCAGAACCTCACACTTGATAGGATTAGTCACCATAAAATTTGATTCGCACTCATTGGAGAGACAATCGAGTGTAGTTCGCATTGTATAGTCGATGCCGTTCTTGATATTTATAATTTCAGCCAAGGTTTGGTCGTCTACAAACTTCATGTGAATGTCGTTGTTCCGTGCCAAGTTGTTTATTAGAGCAATGAATAATATGGGTCCTAATTTTGTTCCTTGAGGAACCCCACAAGTTATATTTTGAAATTCAGACAAAGCATCTATATATCTTACTCTATGTTGACGATTAGTTAAAAAGTTGGATATTAACTTGAGTACAGATGGACGACACCCCAATAAAAACAACTCTCGAACTGCAACTCCATGATCGACAAAATCAAAGGCTTTAGTAAAATCCACTAAACTTATTATGGCAATATGATGAGGTTCATAAATACATTTGGGAACGTTCTCGAGTAGTTTGGAACTACCATGGCGGTTCCCGTACTGATCTGGGTCGAGTCCTGGTGTTATGTCTTCGAGAACCCAGCTAGCACCGAAACTTTCTAGAAGTTTTCCGCAATCTGGAGTCAACGAAACTTGTCGAAGATCGCCTAGATGAATAACCTTGGGTTTCTTCTTCAGCGCTGTGATGGTGGTTTTCTTCCAGAGTTTCGGAAACATGCCCTTTTTGATACAGAGATTAAAAATGTGTGTGAGTGGTATACTTATCTCATACAAAAATTTCTTAATTAACCTCTTAGGGAGCTGGTTAGGAGGCAAAGATTTGTTGATTTTCAATTTGTTTATTTATTGTAAACTTCAATTGGATTAATTGCTGGAACTTCATTTAAATTCGGTGGGAAAACACTAGGGAGGGTGCATGGATCTATAAAGCGGTATCTTGTACAAATAGATGTGAAATGATTGCATATTTAAACACTTAAAAGGGGGTAATTTCCTTTTCTTTTCGTTGGAACCAAAAATCTCTTTTATTTCCTTTGAAGATTGACTGGAATTAATGTTGTTATTGTGTTCTATTTTTTTGTGCAGTCTCATATTTGGCTACTTTGGTTAGATGCCCGCTTAGCCTGTCTTCAAGGAAGCCTCGGCGTCAGCGGTAAGTAATCACGAGAAGAAGAGTTTGAAAACGCTCTTGTCTCGCTATCCGACGTTTCGAGAGAACGACTCGACGAGTCACCTTCGGGCCAACCTTTGTCTCGTCTTGAAATCCTTGCTTGTCAGTGGCTCGTACGTTTATGAAGTTACTGTCGGTCCTCTCCCTCCCTTCGACCGAACTCAGTCCTCTGAAAAGTATACACGCTCTGAGCGTTTGGTCAGAATGCTTAGTTGTTTCCTCGATTAGTAAATATGTATACAATTTGTATGAAGAGGGTGAGGATTTTATGGAGGGGAGTGATAAGGCAGAGTCGACATTTCAATTATTAATATTTTATTCTTTTTTCTCATTTTATATGTCACTGGTCTAATCCTCTGCAAGCTATTAATAGTCCTCATAATTCTGTAAAATGAAAAACTATAGTGTGCGCTAAATTTTGGCCTTAAAAAATATGCATTAAATAGATGGCGCTGCTCTCACAAGAAATAATGGTTTTGACAACGTTGTTTTAAGTGGTTAAAGGCCCAGTCACACAGGGCCGAATTTGAGTCCGAATGCAAACCGAATGTCGTTCGGTTTGCATTCGATTTTGAATCGGAGACAAAGTTTTTCTGACTTTCGGAAGTGATTCGGAAAGTTACCCAAACATTTCATGAAACTCTCGGAACCAAGTCGGAATGGCGAGATCCCGATGTGATTCGAGATCGAATCGGAAGCAGATCGCCTATGTGTGACTTGGGTCTAAAGCTCCCACTAAAATTCGACCGCATTGTGTTTCTATATATAAATACCATTAAGATACGAGTCGTGCTGTCTGCCTTTAAGATTCTTTTACCATGAATACAAAACTTGTTTCTAATATTATAAACCACTCAGGGTAAATTGCGATTTACGGAAGAGGTACAGGGTAATAAAAAAAAACATGGGCCACAACGTTCGATAGGCTTTATTTCTTACTGTTTTGTCGAATTAAGAAATGAAGTCTATCGAAAGTTAGGGCCCGTTTGGGGGAAGGGGGGGGGGGGAGTCACCATGTATTTATTACCTATATTACCTATTGAGGATTCCATATAGAAGAACAAGGTCAACAGACCTAAGTCGCGTTCTCTCAATTATTAAGACTTATGACCTTATGACCTTCAAACTTTTCAATAATTCCCGGACTATCCTTAGGAGGACCGGGACAATTATATCATTTGGAAGAGAATCTAAAACAACATAAGGGTTTCAAATTTAGTTAGAATCGGCCGAATAGTTACGATGTTATTGCCAAAAAAACTCATTAAAAAGTAAAACGGTTTCCATCCGACCGACCTACGAACCGACGTAGTAACTTACAGAGTCACGTCGCGCGACTAAAAATAGTCACGAATATTTCTTTTCTTTCGTTTACTTCCAACCGAGCACATCTTCGATGCCATTGCTCTAGGTTAGGCATTATTTCGAATTGGTCACCCGAGTTTATCATGAATCGTATTTATTTAGGAATTATTTAGGATTTTTTTTAGCAAAATTATCTACGAATTCATTTCATTTTTTGTTCACATTCATTCGTGTCTTTTCTTAAAGAATTTTAATATATCCATTTTTATGGCGTATTATATTAATGTTCACTTTATTTCAAGAAATGAAACCTCAAATATTCTTTCCAATAACTTGTCTCGTGTCTCCATTTTTTTTTATCTCAGCGTCATTCTTAAACACATGCGTTCCCTCGTTAGTTATTAATATCAAATTATTTGTTGTTACTTTCCTATCCTTTTTAATTTCATTTGTTCGGTTTTATAACGAGGTATATAAGAGGTTTTTTTCGGCATGCCATACGTCTCAAACACTGGACAGTGATTAGTGGAAGCATCTTGGGTAGGCCTTTGCTCGACAATTAGATAAAAATGGGGTGATGATATGCGAGAATTATTCAGAAATTTTCTAATAAACGAATTAAAGAATCGACAGATAGAATTTTCAGTCTTGCCACAGTGAAATAGACTCCTACGATCATATTATGATATCCATAAAAAAGTGATTTGATCGCTTGATTACCAAGAAAAAAAAACACACCAGTTCATAAACAGTACCCAAACATCAATTAAATCTGAACCTACACTCTCAGGGAGGACACTTTAGCGCCTTTTTCACTAGATTTAGCGATTTTCCACCCGCAACTAGCTACCCTTCTGGTTGACTTTTCTACATACCTATTACAATTATAATTTTGAATAAATTTAAGACTTAGGCTGTAATATTTATTTTAGCATGAAAATAGTTTAAACCAAATCCCTTACAAGCTTAATTTGCCATTGAAAAGGATGGCTATCGAACGAAAATTATGAAATGCTGATTGTGAGAAATCTTAGGGAGAAATTTTCAAAAAAAGGCTAACTTGAGGCCCGCGAGCCAAAAATTGGGGTTTTATTTGTTCCTGGATAGTTCTGTGGTTTGTAAACAAACCAAATTGACTCCAATATTTTGTGTTTTTCGCAAGTTCTGACATTATTTATAACAATAATTTTATTCTAACATTAGATCAAACTTTTACATGCAAAACATTACCCCTAACATGTATAAGTAGATTTAATTTAACAAAATATCGTAAAAATAATAAACCTTTCATCAAACCATGTCAACTACATAAAAGGTTAATTATTAGGTTTATTAGACTTGTGTTCAATTGTGTGCGTAGAAGGACATTTTATTAAGTAAAAATAGTAAGTAAATAGTGTCTGGATTTAACCCGTAACGAGCTTTCCAACTGTTGGACCATTATTTTAGAAGGGAAGCAAAGGTAAAGACGATGAGAGTTGATTTTTCTCTTCTTCTCTCCACTCATAAACACTAACAACACAAGGTAAATAGGGAAAAGTAGAAGAGGATACCCTTAAGGTTAGTCAGGGGGTTCCCGTAGGAAAAGGTAGCAAAGGTAATCAATGGGAAGCTCCTCGAATCCAACACTGGGTGTATGGTAATGTGTCGCGTGAACGAAGACAAGAGAAAGTTAAGCAGTGAAGCGAGGAAATTCCCCTAGAAAAGTGACTGAGAATCAATCATTCATCTTCAAAGAGCCATAATATATAGGCAAATAGACCCCTTAAAAGGAAAAAACATTTAAAAAATGTGGTAGAACAGAAAGAAGGGTGGACGAAGGTAGCGGCGGTGGCTTGCACGTTCAATCTGAGGATAACACCAATGCATATTATCCCCGAAGAGTACATCAACGTTAGGTAGAGCATGGTACGAGGGACTTCATGGTGAGTGGAAAAGGGTGATCGGAATTCAGTGAGAGAGGCCATGGTTTTAGAGAATGTATAAGCAAAGGCAAGAAGTGTCTGAACTGTGAGAAGCGTCATGGGTCAATGGCGACGAGCTGCTCGGCAGAGAAAGAGAGCACGAGGAACAAAAGGGAAACAAACCATCGATAAGAACAAGAGGAGGAGGGGGAGGGGTTTCTTACTTGGGCAAGGGAAATGAAAACGGTAGCGTCAACGGATCCGGGAGAGCAGAAGTTATCGTACCTCATGGCATAGAATCAAAGTATGGAGATAATGGCGACGATAACACTCGCCAACACAAACTTTATGGTATAAGTTTTTAGCTGGTTTAGGGCAATTTTGATGTGCTGACTCCAAAAATCTTACTGGTTTTGTTCAATCAGGTCACTTTTTGATTTATCGCAGCATGATGGGGGTTTTCTTTTACATTTTTATACATATACGGGTATTTTATATTTACATGATGTAAAAATATTTCTTATTTCTTTAAATAAACGAATTCTGAAGAGTTTATAAGCGACAATATTTGACTAACTGATATTTTGATTTTTCAGGTTAATGAAATGGATTTGGCCAGATGTATTCTGCTAGATCTGCGGAGAATGCACCGTTGTTCCTAACTGGACTCTGTAACCCGAACTCACTCGACTACACTGATGGAGAAGTGTGAGGCGGTTAAATGCATGCTGGGGAAATTTCGTTTTGATCAGTATAAGCGGTAGATTTGTGTTATCCTGATGATGGTGAAGTTTTTGTTGGGCCAACAGTGCGGGTTCACCAAGTACCCGTGCTTTCTCTGCCTCTGAGATAGTAGAGACCAAGCTCAGCATTATACGAAGAAGGACTGGCCTGTACTGGATGAAATGGTCCTTTTCAGAGCGAGGTATGTCATAAACAACCCTCTGGTGGACAGAAGCAGTATACTCTCTCCCCTTTTCCCCTGCACATCAAGCTCGGTTTGATCAACGAGTTAACCATAGCTCTGAACAAGGATGGTGTCTGGTTTCACTTACTTGTGCCACGCTTTTCCAGGATTGACCATGAAAAGGTTGAAAGGCGGCATCTTTGACGGTTCTCAAGTCCGTCAACTCATCAGAGATCCAGAGTTTGAAAACAATGAACGAAATGGGACTGGAAGAATGGAAGGCCTTTGTTCTGGTTGTGTAGACCTCTCTTGATAACAAGAATGCCAGAAAATACGTAGAACTTGTCAAAAATATGCTGACTGCTTTCAGAAACCTCGGATGCAACATGAGCATCAAAATGCATTACTTGTTCTCACATATGGATCGGTTTCCTGAGAATCTGGGATGAACAAGAGACGAGCAGAGAGAAAGATTTCGAAACCAGGACATGAAAGAGACCAGGTATCAGGGAAGCTGGGATCTCTTTATGATGGTTGATTACTGTTGTACTCTGAAAAGACATCCCTACCCTTGAACATTCTAGGAGTTCGGAGAAACGAAGTTCATACTCTGAATTCTGAACAATGATCACCTAATATCAAATTTACACGTCTTTACCTTTATCAATGTCTTCTATTCAATGTACCCTAATCAATTTTTGTAACATTTAATTTATAAATTGTGTTAGAGAACGATGTTTTTTATCTTTAAAACTATTTCGGGTTAGAAATATCAACAAAAATCAACCGAAAATGTCACAAAAATGTAATCGATTTAGTTATAGGATCGGATTTTTAAAAAAAATCGATTCAGCACCTAAACCTGATCTCATCAAAGAGAATGGATGTCACTTCCGGATTCAACGGTTCAAAAGTGTCCTAAATCAGTTGAAAATAATTAAACGATTTACATTGCCAACATTGCTGAAAGAGTTATTCTGTGTCCAGAGAATTCACCTTTAAAATTTGATATATTGAAAAGAAAAATTAGTGAAAAGGATAAGTTGCCGGCGAAAATGGAAAGAAGAGAAAATAAGGAAAACGAGGAAGAGAAGGTAACACATGACAGAATAAAAGAAGAAAACATAACAACAAACGAAACGCAAACGAAGAGTCACAATCCTATGTATCATCATCGGAATCAGAATGAAGAAAGCCCTTGATAGAAATTGAAGAAATAATGAACGGTAATCTACGCTTCCAGACAGAAACCTTCAGGTTCTTTGGGACTGACGAAGGCAAATCTGTCGAATGTACCGAAAAACGTCTTAGAGAAGGCGCTCGAAATATATATTGCCTGTTGGAACAAAAGTTGCTTCCCAAATAGTCTCGAAGTGGCAAGAATTGTGTTTGTGCCTAAGCCGACCAAACCAACAAGAGCATTTAGTGTTTACAAACTGATCTCACTGCTCGATTTTATAGACATGGGACTGGGAAAATTCTATGGATAAAATTGGCGGAACACTTAGGAAGTCACCGCTAGTTCAACCCTCGAGAGCTCAGCTTTCGAAGGAGAAAATGAAGTGAGGTGGCTATTGCCTTGATAACTGAGAGGCCGATCAAAGCTAAAGGAGAGGCAGAAATGGTAGATCTTGTAGCACGAGACGTACATGAGGCGTTTAATATTTTTTTTTTTAGGGATGGTGCAAAGTATATAATCGTGGAATTGGAACTGGGTGAGAGAATGACCAGGTTGTTCTGCAGCCGCATTACATAGTAATCGGCATGTATAAAGGTCCGTTTGTAAGACTTATGGAGTGGCTCCCTGAATGGAGCTGTATTTTTTCGGTCCTCTTCACTAATTATACCAAAGATATGTTGTTCCCAATAAGTTGAGAAACAGCAGATGTGCTGTTTTCCGACGAAGTCACGAAAATCATCACACCCTCAACCAGAATACCAAGAGAAGAACCAAATCCAAAATTATAACAAGACGATAGGAAATTGAAGATTAAGAAGAATAGAGATAAGTTTGTCCTGATACCCATTAACAGCAGAAAGCTAGGGGGAGATTAATGTTCAGGGAAAGAGATATGTACATAGATGTGAATGAAGGTCAAGTATTGGGGGCTTAAGCAGGAATAAATTTAAGTATGTGCAGCTGCCCAGGGCATCATCTTGCCAGGGGGTAAAAAGTGAGCACTCAGGACTGAGGGTGGTCGCCGATCGCTATACCGTCTTTCATACTATGTCTCGACACAAACCCCTACCCTTTCCCCATGAGGTACCCCCGAAACCCCTCGAAAATGTTATTCAAATTCGTTCACTACTTTTTCTGCAATCTTGCTGACAGAGAGACACCCAATTGGAGCCAAAAAACATATCTCCCCCAACTTCCGTTGGTGGAGTAAAAAGTAGCTCTCTTCTATTTGTGAAATTTAGTTATTTCGTTCTCTATTTGATGTACTTCTATTTATTCATTTATATAGCCTACTTTTTGTATTCATGTTTATTTTTTTACCTAGTTATTCTTTTAATTTAGATATTTATTGCACATATCTGCACAATTGCACATGGGTGTAGTTTTAAATGTTAAAACCATACGCTCAATAAACAAATTGGTTTGTACATATTTGTTAAAATGTTTATTTATAAATTTTTAGTTCTATATTTGGGAAGTTGAATCTCATTCCTAAGGTTGGGGATGCTAAAAAAGGGGGTTTGCCCTTGGCCCTATATAGGCTGGGACCGCCACTGGACTTAACATGTCAAAACCGGGTAAAGGAAGCATGAAAGTTGGTGAAAGTAAGGCCATGAAAGCTGTGGAGATTCCATGGACTTTTACTCAGGAATAGAATGAAATTTTACCCTAGCGATAGTTAGGGCCATCCCGTTCTACCCGACATTCCCGCTTAATGTTCCCCCATAGAACCCCGATGGTGGAGATCCAATGGTGTAAAACGAAACAGTCCTTTGGATCAGAGGCATCCGTAGAAGAATCAAGAGACAGGAGGAAATGCACGGTATTACGAAAAGGAAACCAGTTAATGTAGTGCTGCTCACAAGAGCGATTAAGATATAGATAAAAAAATAGGAATGGATTGCAAGATAAATTAATATTAGGAAAGGAGGGTAAGATGAAGCTTCGATTGCCAAGTATCAGGCAAAGAATAGGAATAGATCAAAGGCTGTTGTATGTTTGGTAAGAAACAAAAGAAGTGGCTACATCGTAATCTTGGAAGGAGGTTGCGTGAGTAAAAAAAAATAAATCAAAAGGCAAGAATGTAATTTAAAGAATTGTACTAAATTTAAGTAGTTAAAGAGGAAAATAAGGAGAAATAAGAGAAGAGACAATCCACTCATCTGTAAAACTTTATCGCACCCTATTACTATTTTTCGCATTTCTGTTACCAAATATTCCAATTTATACACCATCATGTAACCCTTATTGCTTATTTCTCACTTGTTACACTTAACCTTCGGAATATTTAGTTGTAACCACTTTCCCACAAGGGAAAGAGAAGTTGAACCATCGTTACTTTAGTGAATGATCCCTGTGCACTATATTTAAATCGCCAACGATTTCCCCATTCTTACAACCAAACATCACCATCCTACAAGGAAGTGCCAGATGCAACATTGGCAACCATTCTTCGGCTGACACCTACAAGATCCAATGGCCAAGAGGCCCCAAAGCTCACAAAAATATTCTGCCTTAGTTGTAGAGGGTACAGGTACTCTTGGTCTTAAATGGCCAAAATATCGTCACATCTAAACTGCTCGAGTTTATACACTTTCCACATTTTTTCACGCCATTCAGTTATCTTCGCTTTATTTACAAACTTTCCCTCGCGAATTACCTCATATGCTCTTGCTATTTTAAGCAAATAATTAACAAACTAAGATTTACACATAATTTGATATTTGTTCTTCCTTCAATTATACCAAAAGTCTTTTGGTAAAAATGTAGATTGCCTTTAAACTGTTATTTCTTCCTCTATAATCCGTCAAATTAATTCATGTTTACTGACGTCATAAAATATTCACTGGGGTTTATCTTGCTGGGAATGAGTTGAGCGTTAATTTACGTTTATTTTAAACTCAAACTTATAATACTTTTTTTTTATATCTCCCTAGTATAAACTTTATAACGTACCTGGATTCTCCTTGTGAGTTATGACGTGCGATCAGAATCACTTTCTGTTAATAAATAGTAAAGTCTCCCAGAGTAAGTCGTATTCTTTTATAGCTCAAATTGAGGAAAACAGAGGGCAGACTCATTTTTATGGATATTTAATTACCCATAAAAAGAACCGGAGGAGGAAATATATAAATATAATACTTTTACCTGGAATAGAGAAAACGACTCCAAGTAAGAATATGGAAATTCGCAGGAGATCCTTGGTAGAAAACTAGGTTAGGTTGATATTTAGAAGACCGTAATCTCTTAAAACAAAATCAAGCACATTTTTGCGAATCCACCGATATAAAATTTATTGAGTTGTCGATGTTACTATTATTATTATAATAACAGTTTGAATTTTGATAACTATTTATTTTCCTTAATTGTGATGACGTCATAGTGGATGAGTATTTTGCCCACCAAATTTGATACAGTGTCGTCACTTTGTCTCCATAATTTCAACCAAACTTACTTCTTTACTCCCCCCCTCCTTCCCAATTTACCTGTTTTGGAGTGGAAAGGTTTGCGTTATGACTTGTAATGGATATGAATTATATTCCTTGAGGTTATTTATCCAAATTTACTCTTCATTATTGGTGGTTTTAAGGCAAAATGCGGCAAAATCGAGGCTTGTTTTCTGTTTTCGAGTTGTTCATACTAAAAATTAATTTTTTAAAATTCTGGGGTGAAACCTAAAGTTAATATTTACTTTACCGGAATCACCTTATTTTTTTACATTCTTATTACTGCTTCTTGTAGCTTTTTTTTTATTTGTTCAAATCTTTCTTTTCTTAGCGGTCGAAAGCGAAATGAGGGAAAATAGTTTTATACAGATTTGTTCGAAATCGGAGTAAACAGTGATTTTGGCGCATTTCACTTTATGACCGACAAAAATGAAAAACAGATTTAAATAAAAAAAAAGTTCAAGAAAAAATAACCTGAGTTAACGTAACCTAACCTTCAATTTTCAAATTACCAGTTTGCGAAACTATACCTACCTAACATACCCCCTCTTTAGGGTAGGGAGTTCCATCCCCACACTCCCAGAGCTTTTCTTGGTTAACTCGTAGTATAAATAATTCAAAAGCACACAAAAAACTTAGTTTGCGTCATTTCGCCTTACGATTACCAAAAATGAACAGGTTCGGATAAATAACCTGAATAAAATTATCCAATGCACGATTAGGGTCAATGTGAACCTCTTTTACGAGGTGTTGGAAATATAATTCACATCCATTACAAGTCATAACGCAAAGTTTTCCAATCCAAAACAGAGTTAAATTGAGGAAAAAAAGTGACGAAGTAAGTTGGGTCGAAATTATGAAGTCAATGTGACGTCACAGTTCCAATTTTTTGAAAAATACTTCTCCACTGTGACGTCATCACAATTAAGGAAGAGAAAAAATATTGAAATCCAAACCTTTATTATATTAATAGTAAAATCTACTGCTCAATTAATTTTATATAGACGGATGCCTAAAAATGTGCTAACACAATAAGAGTTATTAAATTTGCTTTAAAGCGATTATGGTTTTCTAAATATTGGCCATCTCTTTTTCGGAAAAATTTCCTGCTATTGCTAGGATACCCTTCCTCTACTCCAGGAAATTTTCTCAAAGAATTATTTATCACTTATTATTTAGAAAACCATAAAAGCTTAAAAACAGATGTCATCACTTCTATTGTGTCAAACACATTTTTGCGAAAGTAATTTTGCCTCCCCCAAAATGGGTAGTGAGGTCTCTCTCTCTCTCTATCTATATTATATATATATATATATATATATATATATATATATATATATATATATATATATATATATATATATATATATATATATATATATATATATATATATATATATATATATATATATATATATTTATATATTCTTTTCGAGTCTCTCGATTTGGCTTATATTCCTCCAATGCTCTGCAAATTAATTTCTTAAGTCACAAATATCAACCTTTGATAATGATGCAGGTGTATATAGAAACGCGTTCTTGAATAGATTTTTTTTTTTTTAAATGCACGTAAAAAATATATATATATAAAGGGTATACATGTCGATAAGTGTGTACCGTAGAGAGTTTAAATAGTTAAAAAAAACTCATGTAAAAAAAATCATGATACACTAAAGTTAGAAAGTGGTAGTTAACATCTGTAAGCAGACTGGCCATGAGCGGACTTTAGGGTCTTTGCTGGTCCTTTTTTCTGTAGTTTTGCTCAGTGAACTAGTTTCCTGCCCTCGTTCGTTACTACTTTTCTAATGGATCTTGGCTAACTTATCCATGGGTTAATTCACGACCAAAAGCGCAATATAAAACAAATTGAGACACTCGAAAAGAAAAAACGAACGCTAAATTCCCAGGTAAATATATATATATATATATATATATATATATATATATATATATATATATATATATATATATATATATATATATATATATCGGTAAGAGGCCAAGTTGTATACATGCACTGCTGCAGTCCACAGCAGAGCCTTGGACCACTCGGCTACGGGGATACATAAATATATTCTTATCACGCGTTACCTTTCGTGATTATACCCATGTTCATATATTCGCCGCGTGTTTACCGCAATTTCTTTTCTGTTCTTTGAATTCCCAATTAATTTCTCTCTCTCTCTCACACAGTCCCGATCGACCTTGCGAACTCTGCCTTAAAAGCTTGTTGATTCGGAGGATTTTTTGGTTCTCCGCGTAGCCGAGTAGTCCCTGCCTCGATGTCCACGGTTCGAATCTCACCCCAGTACGGAATTTTTCAAATTAGGAAATAACTTTTTCGGAACTAAAAATTATCCTGTCTTTCTGTTTTCTTTCAAGAATACATAAATATATGTATATATATATATATATATATATATATATATATATATATATATATATATATATATATATATATATATATATATATATTGTTTGCAGGATGAAAGATGACGAAAAACGGGAAATTCATTTACTTGATTATACAACGTTTCGGGTAAAAGTTCCACCCATCTTCTGGTACTGGAAAATTCATGAAAGACTAATATTATACGTTAATAATTCAACCTTTCAAAAAAATTCTTTTGACTTCCTGTCCATAGTGAGTCTTTCATGATTTTTTTTTTTCCAGACCTAGAAAATGGGGAAAACATTTACGCGAAACGTTGTACAATCAAGTAAATGAACTTCCCGTTTTTCGTCATATCCTTCATCCTGCAAACCAAATTACAGTTCAATAGTAGAATCCCTTATATATATATATATATAAATATATATATATATATATATATATATATATATATATATATATATATATATACATATATATATATATATATATATATATATATATATATATATATATATATATATATATATATATACGAGTATATCGGTGTATGATAAGAGCAACTTCTCTTCTATATATGTTTTGTTAAAGACCAGATTGTATTTTGACTTTACCAATTTTACTTTGGAACGTAACGTTCTAACTGGCGAATGCAGTTTTTTTGTATCTGGCTGGAAATTAAAAATCAACTGAGAAAAATCGTTTTTATTTATTCGCATTTAAAAACAAATTCAAATTTTGGCCCTGAGCTTTTGCCTTTCTTTAGGCATTTTGAGACAGAAGTCTTCATTGTTGTTGAGGCGGCATTGCTGTAAAGTTGTCCATTTGCGTTGCCTCCTGTAGCGGCGAGGTAGTTGTCTGGTGGTCTTGAGCAGCAAAGACTTACTGGAAACAGTGAATATAGAAGTGTACAAGGAATTCTTGCCACATAATGCTTTGTCCATTCTTTGAGCCTCGGAAACCTGACCTGCAATTTTTATGCAAGATAAAGCGCTCTGCCACACGGCCATCTCTGTGAATCCTTTTCTGCTGACGAGCACATGATTGTTATGAAGTAGCCTACATAAAATCCGGACCTGAATCCCATAGGAATTGAGTATAAGTCACTCGGACAAAGGTCTAAAGAGAAGAATCAGCAAACAGTTCAAGAACTCTGGGAAATTCTTCAAGAGGAATGGAGTGAGATTACTGTGCAAGGGTGTCAACAGTGGGTTCGTTCCTGTGGCAGGAGATGGCAAAACATCATTTAAAATTAAGGCCTTAACACTAAATACTAATTATTTATAACTTATGTAAATATTTTCCACTGATAAGTTAAATAAAAAAAAATTCCACTCTCTTTCGGATCCTTTTGGACACTTCATTTTTTTCTAGTAAATCGCTTGTCTGCTGATAACTTTCTTTTTAGTCATCCAAATATATATAACCCACATCCATTTGAATTTGCCCATAGGTAGCTTATACCTATAGGCTACCGTACTCCAATTTTGGAAACTTTGTATTTTTAGGGCAAAAGTTAAAGAAAAATAAGTTGTGATATAAATAATGGCGTTCTGATCTTTTTCGATGGTATTGTATACGGAAAGGCAACGAACTTGAAATGTACAGGATGACAGACAAAAATTGTCCCCTTTTTTTATAATGCTATGATTTATTAACCATTAAAACTTGAAGTATCATTATAAAGAACAATTTTTGAAATTTTATTAGCTAGCTTTATAACATTCGAAATGACCACCACCGGACTCTCTGCACTTATCGATACGATTAACAAAATTTATTATGGCATTCTGTAAAATATTGACATTGAATGATGCAATGATTTCTCGAAACTCATTCTCCAGTTCTGCGATCTTAGATGGTACAGGTCGAAGTGTCTTTCTTTTAGAAAGCTCTATAGAAAGTAGTCTTGAGGTAACAAGTCGGGCGACCTGACCAGCAAGGGGAAATTTGTCCTATGCGACTTTACTCGTTGAGGAAATCGAGCCTTCAACCCTGTCATGGTGGCACACGCAGTAGGGGTTGTAAAGCCATCTTGCTGAGACCATTCGTCAGGATATTTGCTATTGGTGAAAATGCTTTTGATCATGTCAAGATATCTGGCCGCGTTAATTGACTGAACGTGTCCTGTTTCATTGTCCTCAAATAAATAGGCCCCATAAAAGTCATTTCCACTCAGTCAACACCATACTGACTGTCATCCTTTGGGAGTACAAAGGCTTTTGAAAGTGATTATTTGTAGTGACCACTTCTGATCATTATGTTTACTTGACCTCCCTTTCAGGTAAACGTGACATTCATCACTCAAAATTATGTTATCCAATACTAATTGTTTATCATCGCGCATTTCTTTAACCCTGAGGCAAAAGGATAACCTTCGTCGCTTATCCTGAATCGAGATTCGATTACATTGACTTTCGCACAACTTCTCTCTTCAAATGTGTCTCAGCAGCCAATTCACTCACTGACTTTGTTTCATCAGCATCAATTGAAGTCTTTACCCTGTCAATATTCTTTTCCGTCCTCACACTTTTCCTACGACCGGAATTTCCTTTATTTAAATTACGAATTGTGATGTTTACATTCCACTTGGCGTAATTTGTATGGAATTTTTTTTTGTCTAATCGTATACCACATCTTGCTCGAAAATGACGAATTGATTTATTATGGAGTCATGTCGAATCATTAATTCTACGACAAACCTGCACTGCTCCAAGGCTAAATATGCCATTTTTGATAGCTCAAAACGGAACTATTTAATATCTGCATAGATAGTCCATTCTAAGCTGGGGTAGACTATCCACCGCAACCATATGCTACCTAAGCTAGCTAATAAAATTTCAAATATTGTTCTCTGTAATGAAATTATTTCTTACTTCAAGCTTTAATGACTAACAAATTACAGCATTATAAAAAAAGGGACATTTTTGGCTGTCACCTGGTATATTTGCTTCATTAAAATTGAATTACAGTTTTAATCTCGTCATTTATGTACATAATAGCCACACATGTATAGATAGACTAAAACAAACAGAATCTATATAAATAAGAGGCCCGCAATAGAAAAACCTTTTCGATATTCTAGCTGATTTTAATGATTCTCATGTTGACTTAAAATTACAATAAAAATACCATATCGCTAATAGTTTTTCCATGAATTTGATTTTTTTTTGTAGGGGTGACGTCGAGAAATAGCTAGATTTAAAAAAAAACACTAAAAGTTTCTAAGAGACTATAGATACTGACATTCCAAACCGCGTCAGTATGCCTATGACTCTATGGATTCAATACATCAAGCAGAAAAAAAATTATTTACTCAGATGTGATGTAAAGTTTCCCATTTACGTTACCTCCTTTAGCAGTAATATATGTGGAGTGAAAGACGAGCTTGTGTTATGTGCTGTGCTAATAGTTCAATGGATATGGCCCTGAGAGAAGTGAGTGTAAGAATCAAGGGATATTAGATTGATGAGGATTGGTAAGGGATTGGTTCTATTGATGTTGGTATATTGTAAAAACCTGGTGTTGAGAGGAATTTGGAAATTTTGGTTGTACCTTTTGACAGAGTGTGTGAGAGATGGGGTCTAAAAGTGAATTTAGAAAAGAGAATGGGAATAGTATTTGACTATTTGAGGGGTGAGAATGGGATGCGGTTGGATATCCGAGTCCAATGCAATTGCAAAGTTTTAAGGATTGGAGATGTAGTGAAAGTGATATTGGTGCAGATGATGCAGATTGTGACCCCAAGGTTTTAAATGGTAGAAAAGTCTGAGACGATTAGAGCATGAGTGAATGGTAAGAGTTTGGGTGTGGAATGTACCAGAAAGTTGCGTGAGAGTATGCTGGCGCCAACTTTGGTGTGTTGGGGAGAAACTGGTATGGATGGATAAAGAAATTTATAGAGTGCAATAGAAATTGACAACTTGAAAGTGATGCTTGGTGTGGTGGAAACGGTATATAGACGGACGACCGATGGTGTAAGATATTCTTATATTGTGAATGAGGTTTTCACTGAGTGTTCTGAGGTGGTGTAGGCATGAAAGAAGAATGGAAGGGAATGAAATAAACTTGTGAAAAGAATATACAAGAGTGAGTGTGAGGGGTCTTGACGACTCAGGATCAGTCCAGGGGCAACATGAATGGACAGAGGGCGGCCAGGCTAACACCTCTATCAGAACAGTCCATCGCATACCGCTTTCACAAAGCCTGAAGTCATGCAATTCCCACCAGAAGCCTTTAGTCAACCTTCAGCAAAAACAACGTCGAATGGCTTGGGCACGTGGGTGGTAGGTTTTTTCGTCCAATGTCTTTTCGTCCAACTTCTTTTCGTCCGCGTCTTTTCGTACAATGAAGCAATATTTCGTACAAAAAGCAGTGCAAAAGGGTCGCAATGAAAACAAAATATATTTCATTTAATGGGATAAAATTAAATTTCATTTATGAAAAAAGAAAAAGGAATTAACTAAACTAAAATGAGTGGATATTATAGGGGCCACTCCACTCAAATTCCTTTTTTTTTTTTTAGTTGAGTCAGTTCTGGGCCCAGTTTTTTAGGCGAGAGATTTGATATGAATTATGAGTCATTTTAGCTTGATTAAAAATTCCGTATAATTGCAAGGGGTTTTAATGAGTTTCCAAATATTAAGATGGGGCACACCTACAGACCCTTTAAAGGTGGAATGAAATCCTTCCAACGCATTATTTGTTTGTAGAAGATCATTCAAAACTCTTTGTTTACGTTCCATAATTCAATCGTAAAAGTGGGCGTTTCTTCTCTTCGCCTCGCTTCGCGTCCCTTTACAACACCACTATAAGTTAAATCAAAATAAATGATGAGCTTTCCTGGTATTTCGTCATTAATACATGATTAAATTGGTTTGATTTGCTTCTTTTTATAGTAATTTGGTACTTTTGCTTATTTAGACACCCTTAAAGGAACCAAATCTGGTACTTTAGTATCAGTTGTGCCAACCCTGCTAAACGCTCTGTAGAGAGTAATTTTGAATTCCGCCATGAGCTCAATTTGATTCGCTTAAGCTTGTATAGCTTTCACCTGCGCGAAGAATCGCCGATATGACTGCAGTGATTTATTAGGTAGCAATGCAAATATACGTGGGAAACTACATTCTCCTGCTTGCACGTGAATACAAAATAGTTGACGCTATTGATCAGGCGTAATTTTAAAAGTACCATCGCTTGACCAACTAGGAAAGGAAAGAAGGTAATTTAAAGCAGTTTCGGATGCAACTATTAAAATACGTCGGCTATCTTGCAACCCAGAGTCAAACTTTAAAGATTGTTCACCAGTACTAAATGGGCTAAATTCATCCGTGATTTCAAAGCCGAGTCGGCGATTCGGAAGAGATGGAATTGCTTCAATTTGTTTTCGGCGCTTTGTAGTCTTCGCGAAATCACCGATATTTCGGGAAGTTGAGCGCAGGTATTTTAATCAAGTTTTGAAATTACATTTGAAATAACACTGTCACTGTTTTTTCTTCAACACATTCAACTGCTTCCTCTTTCATTTCACGAACTGCACATCGGAAATGTAAATAATCCATTTCTGCGGGATGATGATGACTACCAGATATAGAAAGAACCTTTGGAACACTGTTTTCCGTCACTCTATGGACGCTATTCAATACTAACCCTATGCGCAGGTCGAGTACGGGTAGGTCCACCCTCCACCATAAGTTCTGAATACCTCTCTTGCTCACTCTGCTTTGATAGACCTCAACCAACATACTGTAATAATAAAGCTTTGTGTGGTTAAGATCCTATGAAAAGGCCTCGGGCACCCTCACTGCACATTCATACCGTGAGACACAGAATTCGCCAGTTCCTGGCATCCGCCCCCGCAAAATTGCATTCCCTTTTGCCATCGCAGATCCTACGGATTCGCCACCGCGCTCCTATGACCTTTTGTGTGGTTTCTACAACTGCCTTTCCGTTATGACATAAGTGCTGCTACCTGACTACTGACATATGATCACGTTTCTCGGCTTTCTAGGGTCATTTCTCGATGTCCTGTCATGTGTAATGTCATTCAGCCTCGTACATCCTGAGGATTTGCTAAACTATATCATCATCATCATCATCATCACTAACTATAATTTAAGAAGGGGATTTTTTTGAGTATTTGAATAATAATTTCATCTTAGTTTGGTTATGACTTATGTTTTTTTATCAAAGTTATTTCTAATAATTCTTTTCTAATATCAAAAAACAAAATGGTGAACTTCAGAAATAAATATAAGTATCGAAATTTTGTGAATTTTTTAAAACCCGAAGAATTACAAATGGTGAAGTTCAAAAATTTATTTTTTATATATCTTCTTCTTCTATAACTATATTTTAGCAACGTGATATTTTGAAAGGGCAAAAACTTAGTTTAGAGTTCCTTTTTAAAATTATTATAAATGGAGAAGTTCAGAAAATTTAGAAAAATTTAACCATAGCTGCTTTTTTTTAGATTTTAAATTTTAATCTTAGTAGCGAAGCGCAAGCTCCCCGTAGGGGGGAGGAGAGTGGCGAAGTCATTGCCTGGTCGAATTATTAATGACAAGGTAGGCGTAGCAGTTTAATATCTCACGAATTAATCAGTGTGACTGGTGTAAACGCTAGTTAACAAGTCAGCATAATCGCTAATTTAGCTATTGACATACTACTCTATGAAACGTTTAGTTCTGTTGTTAATTTTGTTCTGGTTTGAATACCAACAGTCGTTATAAATCTGCGCTTTTTTGAAAGTTCTTAGAACTTCGTTTCGAAAATTGTTGCTGTGCTGATTAATTTTATTTATTGGTTTTCTATTTTAGTGTATAAATAAACACTAAAGTACCAAAGGTCATGTGATAGCAATATGTAAAGGTAATGTTGGGCAGCGCCACCGTACCGTGATGTGATGGAAATTTTTATACCTGTATCAGTTATGAACTGATATCTCGTGAGTCAGTGTGAACACCAGTTAGGCGAGGCGACATGAATTGTCGAGTTCGAACTGGACATGATAGTGGGTGTCACACGGATGGGACATTCGATTTTTGAAACTGTGCAGACATTCAACATCCGCCGACATACGGTGTAACGTGTCTACCAAGAATACATCTCAGAGGGCATTACTGACCACCGTGGACCGCGCAGTAACCGACCATGGGTTACTAGCGGCTTCTGGTTAGAATGGTCCCTAGTAACACACAAGCAACACTCGCTCGAATCGCATCCGTATTCAACGCAGGCGGTGCCAGACGCACATCAACAAGGTCAGTGCATCGTCCTTTACCTTTCGTGGGATATGTGGGGAGAAGACCCACCAGGGCGCCCCTGTCAAACCACGACACTGGACACAGTGCGCAACCTAGCCTCGTACTATCGCAATATTGGACTCAGAAGGACTAGCAACATGTGGCGTAGTCCGATGTAGCGCAGACCTCATGTGACCATGGAAGCCAGTTCTCAACTAGGCACCAACAGAGTAGTGCAAGTTCCATAGTGGTGTTGGTTTGTTCGCGCAGCATGGGTTGGGTCCACTGGTCCGCCTAAACAGCCCCATTGACCGATGACCGCTACGTTGCACTGCTTGGTGACCATTAGCATCCATTTGTGGACTTCATGTACCCCATTACCAATGGTATATTTTATCGCCTATTCTAATGTACCCTCTAAGCCCCAGGATATAGGAAAATATGTTTCCACACACCTATGGATTCAATAGAAGGGGCCAAGTTTTAGGATGGGTGGGGGGAGGGTCGGCAGAAAATGGGTAAAAGCATTTGCTAATTCACTGTGAATTACAACGGTAGGTTCGGGTTGGAAGTAAGCTTTTGCTTCCAGATGGCTCTTCAGGACTCTAGGGGAAAGTGTTTAGAGTTGGCATATAATTGAGATGAGTATGTTTGTAAGTTCTTTTAACGTTGTTTGAAATTTGTTTAGTAGGTCGTTTTTTTAGATGCTGATCATGGGGCACTTATTAAGGTTAGCCTAGGGAGATAACTCAGCAGAGAAAAGCGTCAGAGAATCACTTACCTTGTGTGGAGGGGGGTCACCTGCTTGCTGCCGTCTCTTACCTCTAAAGACGAACACACTTACTGGTCTTGTAGAGGGCACTTAGGTATAGCTCTCACCCCCTCTCCTATTTCTCTCTCTCTCTCTCTCTCTCTCTCTCTCTCTCTCTCTCTCTCTCTCTCTCTCTCTCTCTGTCATTCACACGATATCATTCACAAATTCTCTCGCGCGCTCGCTCTCTCTCATTTACACTATATCATTCACAAGTTCTCTCTCATACACACAGACATACACACACACACACATACACTCTATCATTCACACACCTTCACTTTCCCTATGTACACTCTCACATTTACACACCCTTTATCTCCTTCCCTCATTCACAGCCTCTTTCAATTTATGTACCGCGCAAACGGGTATCAAATGGACACCCATGATGTAGCTGACATCTTGAGGATTGGCGGTCGTCGCCTACGGTCCAATTCTTTCAGATTGATATGCGGATAATTATGTATCTTCACTTCCCCTTTCTTCACCACTTCCTTTACAGATTCGCCCTCGTTGGTTTTCGATTTCTTGTAGTCAATCTATCATCTCTGTCACACACCATAGTTTCAATCCTCCATTAAACTGAACGTCACTGAGATACACGACAGATGGTACAAATATAGTTACGGAAACACCAATCACACGGTCCTAAACACACGCATTCACACATACATACATACACGCACGCGCACACACTACCAATCCTCCGCTCGACGATCTGACAAAGGAATGCGCCATGACAGCTCTTGCCAATGGACTCGAAGATACAGTTAGATGATATTTTCTAACCACCCCTATCAGTCCCCCTCAGGACAGCGGGGGAACGTAGTTCGGGATTCCCGCTTTCTTACGAACTAGATCGTTGAGAACCCCCCCTCCCTCCTCTAGCCCTGCACGTTGGGGCCTTCAAAAACTCAGGATTCTAGACAAACATGGATTTACGGTAGCCAACCGTTAATTAATCGAGCGCTTCCATTAATTTGCATTAAGCGGGGATATTATTATTATTTAGCTCTAAATTTAACTTCAATATTTTTGTGACTTCAAGAACACCTTTTTTATATTCTCTCTTATTTTTTATACTATTACTCTACGGGATCCTATTTTAGGTCCTTTTCAAAGACTCTTGTGACCACGAACAATCTTTATCCTTAAATTGGTTGTATATATTATATTCACATATAGGAATCAGAAGATGTTATAAGTCCATGACGAAAGCTCGGTAATTGTATACAAATTAAAGATAATATAAAGAAACACGTTTTTCGGGGAGGAAGGGGGGGTTCTGTTTGGCAGCAGGCGGATATTTTGTACCAAATTTCACCAATAATGTAGTTTTGAGTGCTGAATGCGAATATAACATTTCTTTTTTGGAGAAATGAAAGGAAGTATCTAAAAAAAAAAGAAATTTCAAACTGTAAACTTTGGTTTGTCCAATACATTTTGAAAACAAACGAAAGGGAAATGAAACGCACTTAAACTGCCATATAATTTTCCAATATTATTGTTCACTCCCTTTATTATTTCTTCAAACATTCATTTGTATTTAGATATAAGTATCCCATAATATTTTTTAAACCAATTTTTTTTTCTATTGCGTTTTGGCCACATAAATTCACATAGGTAGGAATCGAGCATCTCACTGTGGGTACCGCCGTGTTCCAATATGCTTCACCTTTTTGAGTAAATTCAAGGGGACTGCTCGTGGGGGGTTTAGCACTGCGGGGAGGACCCCCCTACGATGATCCTGAGTTTTCAATCAATCATGGGGGGGCTCTGGGGGGCACAGCCACCAGTATATAATCATAATTGTTTATAGAATAATGTTCTAAACTAGTGTGCATTAATTTTTTTTATTTATACTTCTTTTCATTTCTCCAAAAAATAAATGTTATATTCGTCTTCAGCACTCAAAACTGCATCGTTGGCGAAAATTTGGTTCAAAAGATCCACCTGCCGCCAAACAGAAAAGATCCTTATTTAATCCACAAGAATAGTTATCCAAGTTAAATTTAGAGCTATATAATAACTAAGCTGTTATACTTTATTATATATTATTATTATTTTATTGAGAACTTATATCAGCTTTGAATTTATTATACTTTATAGTTTTCACTTCCAATTTACGAAAAAACTTTTTCGTATTAAAGTTCAGTTTCTTCAGGATTTTTTGAAGAGTAAAAGGCGCGATGCTTTTAATGTATAATGCATTTAATCTTGCGTTTGATCAAACGCTTTTTGATATCATCAGAGAAAATGAAATAAAATAGTTACCCTTTCGTTTTCTATAGACACGATAGAAAATGTAGTAGGACGGAGTCTGAGGCCTAAAATGTAAATCGAAGAAACAGGATAGGCAGAGACCTCGGAACTATGTTCGCTAGAACTATCTGTCAAAGACTTGGACCGGACTACCCCACCTACGTGAGGTCAAACGCAGCCACTAAACCAGACATTTGCTTGGGCAATAACTATCTTCCATATAATTACTATATAAGGCCAGAAGATATCCCATGTACGGACCACACAGCGACTCTGCTCACCCTTAATCAAAGACCAATCCAGATGCCAGGACCGGTAACAAAAGCCTTTCACAGAGCAGACTGGGAGACATACAAGAGAGAATTAAGCACATATCAGCCGAAAAAACTAGACTGCGCATTGCAAGAAGAGATAGACGAAGAACTTAAAAACTATTAGGAATTTGATTAAAAAAAAAAGGCGGATATAAAAGCCATCCCAAGAAACAGCTACATGACGATTAAGACCTTTACCTGGTCTCCAGAGATGATAAGAAACCATCGACGACTAAGTGAAATTTCAGACAACATAAGGAGAAACGGGCCAACGAGGGAGCTACTCAACGCAATGAAGAGGATAAAGAGGATTCTTAATACGGAAATAATAGAAAAACAAAATCAGCACTGGAATGAAACAATCCAGAAGATTGACGATGACGCACCCGCATGAGAATTTTGGAAAACAATAAAACAAATGAAAGGAAAATCAGGGAACAAGAAGATGACCCTGAAGGATAATCAAGGCAATAAGATAGAAGATATTGACGCAATAGAACAACTATTTAGAAAACATTGGAAGAACATTTTTAACATTAGTGGAGATGACAATTAAGACTTCGACAGAGACTTCGAACGAAACATCACAAGACAACACGAACTAGAAGCTGACAGGATAATTCCTTACAGAAATGTAGATGCAGCAAGAATTGAAAAACACAATCGTTCAGTTTAAGCAGAAGGCATCAGATAGATCAGAGCTCACTAAGGGGCACTACGAACAAGCGACTGAAAAAATACCGCAGGGAATTATTTCATTATTTAAAGCCAGCCTTAACACCGGCTACTTCCCGAAAGAACTTAAAGTAGCCAAGATGATTTTCATGCCCAAAGCTGGCAAGACTACTACACGAGTGGAGAATTACAGACCTATATCTCTACTCGACTTCATCGGGAAGATGTTCAAGAAAATTATGAACACTTAGCTTCAGAAAGAAAAGAAGCACAGAGATGGCCCTCGCGGTCATAACAGAAAAAATAGCTAAAGCGAAAAGAGAAAAGGCTAGCGTTGATATAGTCTGCAGGGATGTGTCCAAAGCTTTTTACAAAGTATGGACGAAAGGAATGCAATATAAGATATTGCAGTTACGCCTAGAGAACAAGATGGAAAGACTACTTTGCAATTACATAACCGAACGAAACGCATTTATCAAAATGGGAAACTACCATAGAGATAAATTCAAGATGGAGGCTGGCCTTCCGCAAGGAGGATGTCTGAGTCCAACATTATACTCTCTGTATACCTCGGACATTTCTCCGCCATCTACATACGGGTGCCTAAACATACAGTTCGCAGATGACATAACACAAATTGTCGTCTGCTCTTATATGAACCCTGATATGCAAGCAAGACTGACAGCATAAGAAACATGACGGATCAACGCTTATGAAAAACCGTGGAAGATCAGCACCAACAGGAATAAATTTAAAATCGTCCAAATACACAGGAGGAGACTCAGCAACATTGTGATCGAAGGAAACAGATACGAATACACAAACGAAGCTGCAGTGCTAGGATTGACGATTACGAAGAGAGGATACACCAAACATGCAAGAGAAAGTAGAAAAAGGAAGAAAGAGATTCGGGCTACTATTTAGGCTCAGAGCACTTAAAAGAAAAAACCAGATGAAAATTGATCAAGCCTTAATCCAGTCGACAATGGTATACCCGATGATACCATTGTATACAATCTCAAAAAATAATGTTATCGCACTGCAACGAATACAGAACAAGGCAGTTTTGATAATCAGGAACAAAAAAAGAATAGACAGAAGAACACAGCAAGATTTGCATTGCGAAGCAAAAATTCAGCCAATCAACAAGATTATAGAGAAAAGGGCCAAGAAACTCATCCAAACCACGCACGCGAGAGGAAGTAATGGCCATGATCACCCAGAGACAAGAAGGGGGAACACGTAGGGACTTCCCCACCTATACTTCAAAGATCAACAAAGAAGAGGACGAAGGGTTCACATGATGAGAACAAACAGAGAGAGTAAGTAAACAAAGTTAGAAAAGGCTAAAAATAATAAAAAGAAACATAAAAGGATAAACAAGAAACAGGTATAATAAAATAGAAAGGAAAAAACTTTATATCAATGAAGGAAAACAACGGTTTGAACGCCATATCACAGCAGCAATAACACAGATTTATAAACATTACATAAAACGAACATAAAGGATAAACCTGATACTCAGGCAACTATTTCAATTCAATTGAATTCTAAAGTATAAGATTTCTAAATGCCAGAGATTAGCGTGACCTCAAAGTATACTTTGCATTCAACTGCACATCTTCTACTTCCTTCTTTTTCATCTACATTTTCTTCTATCCTTCACACTGAGCTTAACACAGCATACGTGGGACAGGGGCACTAGAGATTGAATGAATAGACAGGATATAGTACACACCGTGGTTCGGATTCCACGTAAAGCTGTAGGTCCGCCGACCACCTTGGTCTCCTTTTAATATTCCACACTACTTCAAACTTTGCTATCCCCCTATCTCTTTCCTCTTCCTTTCCCTGTCCTTCTCCCTGTCTCCCTCTCTCCTATCCAGAAGTCCAACATGACTCTAGAGGGAGAGGGGAGACTGGGAGGGCCTAGTGCCCTCCCCTCCCCTTCTGGTCATCTTAGGATGACCGGAGGGGAAGGGGGAGGGGCTGGGCAATTTATTCTATTCACCTTCCACACCTTTTCTACTTTACCCACTATAACTATGAGAATGTTACAGGGAATATAACCATGGCAATTGCTGATCTGTTCAATGCATATCTGAACATAGGAGCTATCCAGAAAATTTAAAACAGCTCAGATGGTCTTCCTGCTAAAAAAAGGGAAAACCAACCCACTTAGTTTCAAGTTTTAGACCGATTTCCCTACTTAACTTTCTGGGTAAGGTCATGGAAAAGATCCTAAATCATAGGCTGGTTGAACACATGGAAGAAAACCAAAAATATAATGACCGTCAATTTTGATTTCGAAAGGGAAGACACTCTACCACAGCAATAGCCATACTAACAGAAAAGATTGCGCAGGCCAAGATCGAAAAGGAATACGTGCAGGTGGTTTTCTGTGCTGTCGAGAAGGCCTTCGATAAGGTCTGGGGACCTTATGGGACTGACCTTCCATCTAAAGACGGGGGTCCCACAGGGAGAATGTCTGAGTCCCACCCTATACGCGATCTTCACGGCTGACCTTCGGCCCCCAATAACACCAGGATGTCTAAACATTCAGTACGCGGATGACATCAACCAGATTATACCATCGCGGTCCACTAATCCAAGATGGCAGGTGTGAACAACGGAAAGGGGGATAAAGAACATTAAGGACTACGAAAACAAATGGAAAATTAAAACAAACATCCACAACTTCAAAATAATACCACTATCTAGGTTTAAGAAAGACCAGATATCCATTGACGGCATCGAATACAACCACGCGACGGAAGGAAGTGTATTGGGATTACATATTGGCACAAGAGGCTACCACGCTCATGCGAAGGCACAGATAGCCAAAGCCAAAGGTGGCCTAAAGCTAATGTACATCCTAGGCAGAATAAGCAAAAAACGGCTCAAAACTCTGTAAAAATCCTTTAATCCTTTGTAGAATCAATCCTAGTATACCCCCCGATCCCGTTGCACACTATCTCGAAGACAAATAAGAAGAAATTTCAGAGAATTCAAAATAAAGCAACCTACCTTATAACCAAAACTAGAAAAGCAGAAAGAAAAGGCATCAGAGACTTAATCGATATAGCAAAGCTTAACCCAATCAACCTAACCCTGGAGAGCAGGGCGAGGAAGATATGGCAGAAAATAGAACAAAATTACTCACAGATATTTAGAGAACTGAGGATACCAAATGAAAACTCAGCTAAGAGATTTCCAAGCAGTAGGATCCACATACGGCAGGCAGAACTACCGATATATCATAAAAAAGTAACCCAACAAAAGACAAAAATACAAAGGCATGAAAGCCCTAAATAAACAATAACATATAATAAATAAAGAAAACATGAACTAGAAGTAACATATAGATACCTAATTATATATATATATATATATATATATATATATATATATATATATATATATATATATATATATATATATTCGTATAAATTTATATAAACTAAAGAAATAGAACCTACGTACCTGTAAAATGGCCCAACTAAGCAAACCTGTAAAAAGGTCCAACTAAACAGAAACTTTTAAAAAATATAGACAAATTATTTGAAATAATTCAAGAAAGAACAGCCAGGCTCCTGGCATATATTCCTCACTCCCCCCCCCCCTAAAAAACCCTCTCATGCTATCCTTCTATCATCCCTTCTTCTCTCACCTGTGAAAGGTCATCCGCATCTGCTTTATCAGAATTGCTTTTCCGAGTTTCAAGTTTTGTTCTTTCTGGGATTTGTAAATTACTGTAATTTAGTTCTTTCGTTTCGCGGAAACCTTCAAATGGCCTTTAATTTTATTCGGTTTAAAGCAACATTGATGGGGCGGGTTTTGAGGGCGTTCGTGGTATAACTGATATGCAAAGATGCGCAATTTTCTCCCTTGCATTTAAATTGGTATAAGTGAGTCTCAGTTTCACTCGTTTTTCCTGTTGTGAATTTACTTGTTTTTTTTCAAATTCGTATAACACTCGATCTCAATTTGTGTATTATCGCTTTTAGCTCGTACATGTTCTTTTATTTTTGTTAGAGATCATTCTTCTTAGTGACGATTCGCCCTTCTTCATAAATAATCATGAAGAAATTGAACTTTAATGCGAAGAAGATTTTTCGTATATTGGAAGTGAAATCTAGAAATAATAATAGTAGTATCACACACAAGGGAATCAAAGGACCTCATCGTGTGCCAAATCCTACCAACGCTCCTATCATGTTTTAACATTTAGATAAGAAGTCTCACTACACAGTAGGTATAGCATAGTAATAATTCAGCCAAGAAATGGAAAAAAAGATAGATCGAATTGGAAGAAATATGGTCGTCACTGCTCCCCCCCCCCTGATCCAATGCATGTATAGGATTATGATCCTAGAGAACAGATCACCCATATAACACATGGGGAGAGCGAGCACATTCGATCGCCACTTACGACACACGGCTGTCACCACCCGGGTGTTCTTATTCCACCACCATATTAACCCAGGTGAGTTGGCTCGCGTGCTATGGTGGAATGTCCCGGCAGGCCTTGGAACCGCTTGCTTTGCCCCCAGCCCCTACTGGAACGGGTTTTCAGACATACAACGACCAATAAGTCAGGAAAAAAAACCTCCAACTCCTTATAAAGGCGGGGTTTTATAGCTTAGAGATAAGAAAATGGGCTTTTGTTGTTTAAAACATCGAACCCACTTATAAATCAGACCTAACTCGATGGGTGCCCAAGAATTATCTTAAATATTAGATATTATCATCATTATTATAATTAGTAGTATTAGGAAGATTAGTATTATTAGTATTGTATACCATCATGTTCATCTCAACGCAATCATCTGTAATCTCTCACTTTTAAGTTCATTCAAAAACTATCTCCTACTTATTATTATTAGTAGTATTTGTTGTTATTATCATTAGTAGTAGTAGTATTTTTTTGTTGTTATCATTAGTAGTAGTATTTTTTATTATCATTATTATTGT
The DNA here is from genome assembly GCA_963969495.1 of Ceratothoa steindachneri. NCBI lineage: Eukaryota > Metazoa > Arthropoda > Malacostraca > Isopoda > Cymothoidae > Ceratothoa > Ceratothoa steindachneri. The sequence continues at coordinate 210,312,311 of OZ018317.1, forward strand.
TATTTAATATTACCGAGATATTTCTAAACTTAGCTAACTTCGAAAATTCGTGTGGGTTCAAGAAAACTTTTAGCTTTAATTTGTATCCACTTGGCGAGCTTTCATCATTGACTTATGACATCTTCAGAGCGTGTAAATTTTCTAAAGACAAATTTCCAAATATATATATAATTAGGGGGTTATATTTTAGGGACTTCTCAAAGAAATCTGCCGACCACGATCCCCAACATTCATTTTCATTAACAACTAACCAGTCACTACAATTGGTTGTTTATACATATATTCGCGCGCGGGACTTTAGAAAATTTAAACGTTCTGATGATGTCGTAGGTGCAGGATAAAAGCTTAACAATAAGGCATCTGAATTGCAGGCAGAATGCTTCGCAAAGGTATAAAAATGGAAAATAATATAAAGGTACGTATACTTGAAGCTATCATTTTTGTTCCTGGCCTATATCTCTTATTTTTCATCTCTTTTTATCGCAAAACCATAGAAAATAACCATTAATTGCTTTAAATTTTGCTTTTGTGGCTTGTATGATGTAATATTTACTAAAAAATAGACAAATTTTGATATTTTTTTTCCATTGTAGGCCTAAGCACAAAGTTAAATTTATACTTTTTTAGAAGTTTTAATTTTATTTCAATTTCCAAAAGAAACATTAAAACAAGTAAAAAAAAGTTAGAAGTGAAAAGTTTTCCTCGATTTCTCTTTGTAATGTCAATCAACTTCCTATACAAGCCCCCAAATGTAGTCTCCCATCATGTTTTTAGTGTAAACCCCTCGGTATCTATGTTCAAAATTCAATATATCTTGATGGAAGCGCTTCCCTTGATCTTTTAAGTATGATTTCATACTCTTCTTAAACTTGGCAAGATGGGCATCAAGGATGTGCACATTCGAGAACTACATGCAGTCCATTCTTAACCAGTTCCACATAATTGTCAACCTTGTGGTTGCCCCCTAAGCCATGACAAACAGAAATAAAACTCTTTCAGGCTTCTTTTTTTTCTTGTCAGTAAGTTATTCGGGAAAATCAGAACACTATGATTTTTCTGATTTGTGGTGCAACAAAGACATCAACTTTGACATTCGCTTCAAAATTTGAGAAAGAAATTTTTTAGGGCTCTGTAGCGTACGAGAAGTGTAGGCGAGCGGCTTAAAAGCTTCGCTTGAATGAGTCCAGCTACGCGGGAAGCTGTTCGCAACTCGCCTACGCTATTACTTTTTCTTTGCCCCTTTTCATAATCTCCTCTATCAAAAATGGTGTACAGACCCGGGAAAGGAAGCGTTAGCCCTTGGATAACATTAATGGTATATTCACTCTTGGAAAATTTGGATAGTAGTAGATAAAAGATGGTGAAAGGGGGGTATGGTTGCTCTTGTTTTAGGGGCATCGCAGGCATACTTTATTTTTATTTTCATTTATTTTTCCTTTTGTGATTATTTATGTTGTCTCATGTTTTTCTCATTATGTTCTTCTTATTGTTTTTTTTGTATATTTTTTCTCCTTTTCTCGTTTAATCTGTATACTTGTATCGATGTTGTTAAGCTTTCAAGCCTTTGTTAGTGCGCGTTTTTTGTGTTTGTACCTCGTGTGTATTCTCGTTGTTTGTTTATCCTATTATTTTGTAGTTTTTTTGTGTCATACTATGTGTTGTTATTGTTTAAGGGTAAATTGGTTCTATGTTTTCCTCAGAACAGACGTTGGTACTTGGGAATCGCCGATTACAACCGACCTCCCCGTGCAGCCAGGCAGAGATGTTGATCTGCCTCCAGATCTTCTTAATTCTGGGATTATATCATTGGCCAATGAAGACCAGACTTTTTTGGCTAGTTTCTGGGTTGCGACGTTAACTGGCTCCAGTTTCTGCCTGCGGTGCAGGTCCCTTTGTCGATGTTGTTCTCTTCTCTTGCTCTTGTTCATGAAGAGGGATGCAGAGTTCTGCACTCGCTGGAGCCTTCTAATAGCGGTCTTGCTGGCCGCCTGAGTCACTACTGCAGGGTAGATAAACTTAGCCCGGATAAACGAGAGGTATAATTTCCTGATGTTCGCCAAGCTAAGTTCTCTGAACCTATATAGCTTAGAGATTTCTCTCTTTCCTATATTCTGCCTCACCGTGTAGTGACTCGAGTATCCGCGGTCGGAGATTTTAGGCCCAGGATGGTGCCTTCGGCGGAGTAACCGTATCTCCTCCCATCAATTACAATAGGCCACGCCAACTGACGGCACAGCGGGAGAATTGTGAACTTCTCCCTGTTTGTCCTGATTTTCCACTTTCTCTCGAAATCGTTGATGTTCGAGATCTCCGCGACGGTGTTAATTGCCTGATTCCTTGCTTTCCTAATCCTACTGGGAACGATCTGTGTGATGTCATCTGCGTATTGCAGATACATTGTGTCCCTGTGGATTGGAGTATGGAGGTCGATGGTGAAGACCAGGTAAAGCAAGGGACTCAGGCAGCTGCCCTCGGGAACGCCCGCTTTTAGTTCGAATTCGAGACACTTGAGATCTTCTATCATGATACGCGCCCTTCTGTCCGTGATGAAGTCACAAAGAATCCTTTCCAGGACTGGGTTTAGCTGGAGTCTTAGGATTTTGTATTGCAGTCCACTCAGCCAAACCTTGTCGAAGGCTTTCTGCACGTCCCTCATCACGATGTCTACATAGTGACCCTTCACTCGGCATTGCGCGATCTTTTCTGTTAGGAGCGCCAGGGCCGTTTCAGTGCCCCGTTTTGGTCTAAACCCATGTTGTTGTGGGGTGTGCGCTCCCGAATCGTCGAGTTGATTTTTTAGCCTGTTAGCTATAATCTTCTCGAAGATCTTGACGGTTCTTTCTAGGAGAGAGATTGGGCGGTAGTTGGCCACTTGGTCTGGGGTCTTGTTCCCTTTCGGGATAAAGATGATTTTCGCCACCTTATACCCGTCTGGGAAGTAGCCTGTATTCAGGGAAGCATTCATGATGTTCACCATTTCCTGAATAATTTGCCTAGAGGCATTCACTATGTTGTTTTTAGTGAGTCCAGACCATCCTGGTGCCTTTGTTTGAAAGACCTTATGGTGTTAATGGTCTCTTCAACAGTGATCGGGCGTCCGTGATCAACCATATCTCTCTCTCATTAGACACTTGCGGTTGTGGGTGGGTCCTATGTATCATCGCTCTGAGGTCCTCGAGCAGTTGGTCTTCGATGTCCTGGTCGAAATCGTCGTTCTCTTCAGGTGAGATCGCAAAGACCTCTTTCCAGTGGTCCCTGAATCTTCTTTCCAGGGAATCCGGATCCTCTATGAGTATGTCGCCTCCTTTGATTTTAATTCCAGGCCTAAGAGGCAATCCCCTAAGTCTTCGGATGCTATTACAAAAACTTACAGCATTGGTCTCCCGGTCTAGTCTGCCAATGATATCGTCCCAGATTTCCTTCTGTTTCTCGAGGATTGTATTTTTCATGGCCTCGCTTAGATGTCTTATTCGGGCTTTCTTTTCCCGGGTCGGGACTGTCCTACCAACTTCTTCGTAAATTTCACTGTGTTCCCTAGCGATGTCCCTCATTTAGTCCGTCCACCTAGGTTGTGGGGGCATTTTGTACGAGATTCTGGGGACGCATCTTTCGTCAGCTTGAATGAGGTGATTGGTGATATTGTCAATCTCCTCATCAATTTCCTCCAGATTTGCATCCTCCAGGCCAGCTGGTTGATAGGTGCTGAGCATCTCTCTGTACTGCTCCCAGTTAGCTTTCGCCTAACTTTTCCTATGTGGGACGGGCTTGAGCATTGGCGCAAGTGAAATGGTGGTGATGATTGGGATATGATCGCTCGGGACTACTGGGCCAGGTTCGTTGGCGATCTTAAAGAGGAATTCCAGGCTTACCAACACAATGTCCGGTTTTGTCGCCTAACGATGTGTTAGATAAGTTGGGAAGTTAGGTCCTAATCTCCGAACTTTATTTCTTTCGAATAGTAGTTCCAGATTTCGTCCCTTTTGGTCGACGCTCCTGTAGCCAGATGAATGGCAGCGGGCGTTTAGGTCCCCGCTTAGCAGCGCTAGTTTTTTGTGCCCGAAGAGGGTGAAGAAGTTGTTGATTGGTAGGTACTGTCGCCTGGGCGGCTGGTAGGCTGCCGCCACAGTTAGGCCACCAACCAGGGTCGGGATCTCGACCGCCACGAATGATTCATCTAAGTCCGGTAATGTTCTGAACTTTATGATTTTCTTGATTGTGATGTCTGCGCCATCGAATCGTTCTTGAGTGCGGTTTTTCTGTATTACAGGGTAATTGTGTATTTTTATGGTGTCTATGGTTGTGTTTATGCCGTATTCTGACATGAGAATGATGTCCGGGTACACTGTACGGAAGATGTTACCGTAAACAATGGATTTTCCCTTCCATCCATCAACATTCAGTGTGAGTATTTTTAAGGCGTTGTTCGTGTTTTCCATGTTTTTTTAGTTCTGTATTTTGGTTTTCTTTTGAGTGTCTCATGTGTTGTACTTCCCGTTTCGTATTTTATTGTACTCTGCATCACTTAGAGCAATGCAAGAGTATCTGTGAAGCTTTATTGTGCCCTCATGCAACTCTTGTTCAATGTCCGCTTCTCTTTCATTTGCTTCGTATAACCATTTGATATTTCCTTGTTGGATCCCTTTAAATATCTTCCTGGGGGAGAGCTTTTCGGGGTGTGGGATCTGCTCGTTCGTGATGATTCTTAGGTCGATCTCCTCTTTATCGTACTTGTAAGTACGTTTCGAGTTCTTCAACCTGCTTCTGGAGCTCACAGTGCTCTTGGTCGCCTTGTTTTTTGCCGCATCAGCTTCAGAATCTGAGGATGAATCACTTGCAAGGTTGTCTTCCGCTTCCCTGATTCTTCTTGCAGCTTTCATTTCCTTTCTCTTACGTCCTTTCTGTGCTTCCAATCGTGGGTCTAGCCGGGATGTGCTAGCTTTTTGGCTTGTGGTGCTTTCTGCTACTTTGTCTTCAGATGTTCTTTCCTTTTCTGTGGGAAATGGAGTTGCTGGAGCCTCTACTGTGCTTTTTGGTTCGAATTGGAGTCGAAGTACGTCTCCCGATGGTGGATCATCTGGAAATCACATTTCCTCCATGCAGTTCTTTCTCAGCATGAGGTTGAGGGTTTTTGCGAATAATCCCGGGTTGGTAAGATTGTTTACGTGTGCGAAGAGAATGCACGTAAGAATCTTCGTCGAGTTTTCATTCTCGAGCTTTAAGTATGTTTTGGACTGTGGGTTCAACCCTTCTTTACTTGGGGCTGCTTTCGTTGCCTGAGCGTAAGATGTGTTGCTCCTCCTTATGTCTTCTGACTTCTTCTTCTTGATTATCTCTTTCCTTGGGGGGCAGGACATGGCCATCGCCCCGTGGTTCAAACCGCAGTTTGGGCACTTTTTTTCTAGCTGCCTTACACTCCCTCTATCCGTGGCCTGTTCTACTGCATCTGGAGCAAGTGATGTTTTGCTCCTTGCAGTCTTTTGTTGTGCACTGCTCAAGCTTGTAGCAGCAAAAGCAGATTTGGATGGGAGTAAATTCCTTCCTCTCCATCTAGTCAGCGCTGATCTTCGCGTTGAAAAGCAAGAGGCCCTTTCTTTCGTCTTCTGCGCCATCTGCGTGTCGACAAAGAAAACTTTAAGGACGTGTTGGTGTTCTGAATTGTCCCGTTTGTTGCGGGACGTCACAACTTTCACCACGTTGGCCCACGACTGGTTTCTGCTAATCTCCTCTTTTATTTCCAAACTATTGTGTTGGCCTATCAAGGAGTCTAATTGCCTACACATTATACTGCGGTGTGGCTGGATCTGGAGGGGGAGTGCTGAGCTGGAGGCCTATCTCCCCTAGCACCTTCTGGCCTTCTTCCTTTGTTAGAGTCTCCACGTCTGCCTCTCTCTCACAGACTGCAGAGTAGCCAACTGGGGTGTCGAATAACCTCGGAATAGCCACATTCAGCTTTCCGAAGATTGTCTGGAACACCGTTCCTTGGTCTGGCTTCGGTTGTCCAGCAATGGTCCTCAATGGGACTCTGGTGGTTGGGTGGGACGCCATTTCTTCTACTTTTGCAGCCCCTCTGACTAGGGGTTGCAAGTCGGCCTTTCCCAGTGCCTCTCCTTGTATTGTTGCACGGCTTTTCGTCTCGTATGTGTCTGCGTGTATTAGGTTATATTTTAAGTTAAAATTATTATTTTATTCCTTGGGGATGAAGAGAGGTCCCTCCCCCCCGCGTTCGCCTGCCGCCTAGATGGAAATGATAATTGCCTTTTATATGGATGATGATGATGAATGAGATGAGTCCGGGTGGGATTCTCTCAGGGGTGAGATTGTATGGCGGACTTATTGACAACGCCGCTCCTCCGAGGGTGTTTTAATCGCGACCGCTCCCCAACATACCATAGAGACGGTTATATGTCCCTTTATGGTTCTGGAAGGGGCCTTCGCCGTAATGGGCACCGAAGGTTGCAGTCTGTCCCTTGTCCGGAATATTTCTGACATTGTTCTCTACTGTGGGCTAATCCTCAAACCAGCTTCCTATAATGCCCCTAATTATGGCCAAGCAACTGCCTGACATAGTTGGGACGAAACATGAATGGCAATCTCACTTCACATCTGACGGCGGTTCACGCAGGAGGGTGGGCCGGGGACTTAATCAGTCATCCGCTTAAGTGGGCCGCTGTAAAAGAATGATGATGATAAATAGTGAGTGAATGGTGATGGGAGTGAGGTGACACCAGGGTATTATTCTCTTTAGATATTTGGTTCTAAAAATTAGGAACCAAATTTTCGGAAGCGTAGGCAAAACTATCCTAAAACTTTTCCTCCTTTACCAGTTGGTAAGATGCTTGATGCGAGGTACTTCTGCCAAGAATTCCAAGCTAGCGAATAACATTTCCAAATGGGTTCTCTTCATTTCTTCAAAATACGCTCCGCTTCTAGGAGGGCGGTTCTGTAGCGTACGAGAAATACAGGCGAACGGCTTAAAAGCTTCGCTTGAATGAGTCTTTTGGAGACGACTGTTCGGAATTCTTAGCAGAAGTACATCTAAAAACACATCTCACTACCTGGTAAAGGAGGCAACGGTATAGGATAAGGTTTGCCTACGCCTCTGAAAATCTGGTTTCTAATTTTACAACCAGATCTTAAGAAAGAGAATACTATACTGGTGTCTTACTCATCATAATCATCATTCCTTTTTCAGTGGTATCACTTAGGCAGGTGACTGCTTAAGTCCCCGGCCCACCCCCTACATAAACTGCCGTCAGATGTGAAAGGGGAATACCATTCATGTTTCGTCCCAACTATGCCAGGCATTTGCATGGCCATAATTGGGGGCATTGGAGGAAGCTGATAACTATGTTAGAAACTCTTCCGGACTAGCGACGGACTGCTACCTCCACTGCTCATCCCAGCGGGAGCCCCTTCCAGGACCATAGAGGGACAAACAACCGTCTCTATGGTATGTTGGGATGCGATTAATAACCCTCGGGGGGTGGCGTTGTCAATAAGTCCGCCATACATTCACGCCTCCGAGAGGATCCCACCCGGATTCATCTCATCCATCATTATCATTCATCCAAAAGGTAATTCCTTTTTTCCATCTTGGTGGCTGGTGAGCGTTGGGGTTGGGGGGCTCTCTTCATCCCAAAGGAAAATAAAATTATAAACACGAAAAACAAACACGCACACATCAATAATTGAGGCAGTGTAACCACTCAAGGAATAACAAATCTTGGAAAGGAAGATTTGCACCCTTCCCCAGCTAGTGGGGCTGCAAACACACCAAAATGGCGTTCCACCCCGCTGCAAGAGTTCCTCTGAGCACAATAGGTGGACAACCAAAGCCGAATCGAAGCAAAGTATTCGAAACGGTCTTCGGAAAGCTAAGCGTGGCTATCTCCAGACTAATCCACATCCCAGCCTGTTACGTCGAAATCTGCGAGAAAGATGCAGATGTTGAAACGCTGACAAAAGAGATGGGACAACGTGTGCTAAAGGAGATAAACCTCCAGCCTAGCACTCCCCCTCAGATCCAGGCACATCGGAGCGTGATATGCAGGCAGCTCGATCCCTGGATCGGACAACATAACAAGAAGCAGATAAAGAAAGAGATAACAAGAAGCCAGTCGTGGAGGTAGTGAAGTTCCTTAACAAGCAATACAACACAGAATACCAACACGTATTTAAAGTTATCTTTAGTGAGACGCAAATGGCCCAAAAGGCCAAAGAAAAAGGAGTTACTCTTCAATGCCAATATCAGCGGAGATCAAATAGAGAAGGAGAAGTTCACCCCCATTCAAGTATGCTTCCGGTGTTTCAAAATGGAGCACCACCCCACAAAGGAATGCAAAGAGCAAAGCATAACTTTTTCTAGGTGCAGCGGAAAAGGCCACGGATGGCGAGAATGCTCGGCACAAACAGAGAGGTGCTCAAACTGCGGGTGAACCACGGGCCAATGGTCATGTCATATACCCCTAAAAGGAGATAATCAAAAGAAATAAAGCTGAGGAAACGAGGAGGGCCAATACCTCCTACGCCCAAGCGACGAGAACAGCCCCAACCAGAACTACCGTGCAGTAACAGCCGAAGACCTATCTAAAGCTGGGAAACGAAAATTCAACGAAGATTCTTACGTGTATCTTATTTGCGCACGTTAACAATCTTACGAACCCGGGATCATTCGCGAAAACACTCAATCTCATGCTAAAAAAGAACGGTATGTAAGAGATGTGGTTCCCGGATGACCCACCATCGGGAGACATCCTGCAGCTCCAATTCCTGCCAAAGGGTGCACCAGAGACACCGGCGACTCTATTTCCTCCAGAGGAAAAATCCAAAGGATCTGAAAAAGCAGCGGAGGCCACGAATAGGAACAATGAATCAACCAGGAAAGACCCGAGATTGGAGGTTCAAAGGCACCGTGAGAATATGGAGAAAAAGCGGCTAGAAGAATTAAGCAGGCAGAGGGCAACCTCACGAGCTCATCGTCCTCAGAATCTGAGGAGATCGAAAATAGGGCAACTAAGAGCCCCGTAAGCTCAAGAAGTAGGTCGAAGACCTCGAAACTTACTTACAAGTACGATGGAGAGTAGATCGACCTCAAGATAATCACAAATGAGCAGACCCCATACCCCGAGAAGCTCTCCCCTAAGGAGATATATCAGGGAATCCGGAACAAAGGACTCAAATGGACCTACACAGAACCAGAATTAGAATCAGACATTGAACAGGCTATTCACAAAGGAAATGTGAAATTGCACAAAGATTCCTGCATCACCCTAAATGATGCAGAATACAAAAAGATCAAGAACGGCAAAGTCCACAACACTTAAAAAGACTCACCGAAAAGAACAAAAATACCCAAGAACAAGAAAACAATGGAGAACATCAACATCACTTTAAAAACACTCACACTGAATGTTGATGGATGGAAAGGAATGTCCATTCATTACGGCAACATCTTCCGTAAGGTGGACCCGGACATCATTCTCATGTCAGAACATGGAGTCAACACAAACACGGACACGATAAAAATACATACGAGGGGTGGTCAATAAGTTTTGCAATTCGGATATAAGGAAACGAAATATGAGGAAAAGTGTTTTATTATTTTTCAATATAACTACCCTCGACTTCAATGCACTTGCGCCACTTGTCCTTGAGGCTTCGAATTCCTGACAACCAGAAATCTCCCGACTGCTGTTCAATCCACTCGTGGACGGCGAGCTGGACATCTTCATCGTCCCCAAACCGGCGTCCACGCAGTACAGCATTGAGCTGGAGGAATAAAAAGTAGTCGCTAGGGGCCAGATCTGGACTGTAGGGGGGATGGTTGAGCTTCCCAAATCCGCACTCGCGCGGGGCAGCTTATGCAACTCTGGCCTTGGGGACTTTGATTACGTTGAAGTCGACCATGGGGCTTGAGGGGTGCGAAGATGTATCAGAGAAAAATTCCTTCCAAGTCGATAATATAAATAGCCCATTAAATTACCAACCAACGGACTCGCCGTAGCGTGATGGCTAGAGTGCTGGCATTTGGATTCAAAGACCCACGATCGAAACTCCCAAAGTCCACAATTTTTACGAAGAAAATTCATGAAGAAAACGGAAATCAAGGAAAACGCTTTAAGGACCACTCTAGAAGACTCAAGATAAAATAGACCGTCTCAAGAAAGAAAAACGGAAGAAAACGACTTCAAGGGCTAACTCATTAAATCAACAAGAAATCATCACGTCATCAAGAATCAAGGAGAAATCATCAACTCATCAAGATTCAAGAAGAACTCATCCCATCACCAAGATGCAAGAAGAACTCATCCCATCACCAAAAAGCAAGAAGAAATCATCTCGTCAAGTTTATATGAAGATACATCAAGAAAAGAAAACGAAGATCAAGAACTAACCGAGCCAACTTAAAGAAGAATGAATCTCAGCCAATAACAATACCAAGAGTCAGATAAATAGAAGATTATGTTTTAAGGGGCAACTTCAGTCAAGAAGAAATAAATAAATTCGAATATAGAAATCTCAAGATAGATGAATAATATTGATAAATAAGTAAAGTTATAATAAAGGCTCCCCCCTCCCATAACTGGTGACCCTGAAAAGGCCGAACAATCTTCTGATCTTCGTTACAACTGCACCTGCTCTCCTACTAGAGATTAAGAAAAAGTGCTGTTGAGAATCGGAGACCCAGGAAGGATATTACTGATGCGACAAAACTTCTTCGTTCGCTCTCCTCAATCCCACTAAATTAGCTCCACTCATCCCGCAGAATCGGAGGCCAGGGAAGGAGAGCTACTACTCCTCGGTTAAGAAATCTAAGACTAGTCTCTCCTCAATCCTCAAATTCGCCCCGCCTTCTAGAAAGAGACCTGTGTAGGGGTGCGAAGATGTAAAAGAGAAAAACTTCCTTCCAAAAGCGAGAATATAAATAGTCCATTAAATTACCAAGTCAAAACGGACTCGCCGTAGCGTGACGGCAGAGTGCTGGCATTTGGATTTAAAGTCCCGCGATCGATACTCCTCAGTCCACAATTTTTACGAAGAAAATCACGAAGAAAACGGAGACCAGGGAAAACGCTTTAAGGACAACTCAAGATAAATGGATCGCCTCCAGAAGAAAACGAACTCAAGGAAAATGACTTCAAGGGCTAACTCATCAATTCAACAAGAAATCATCACGTCATCAAGAATCAAGAACAAATGATCAAGAATTAAAAAGAAATCATCACGTGATCAAGAATTAAGAAGGAATCATCAGATATGGGGGGGGGGCTCTTCTTATTATATTTTTCCTTATTTATCAAATCTATTTATTACTTCTTGACTGAAGATGCCCCTCGAAACATTATGGAAGACTAATGTTTAAAGGGCTAACTTAAAAGATAAAAGTAAATCCAAGAAGTAAATAGATTCGATAAAGAGAAATGCATAATAAAAAAATTACAATAAAGAGCCCCCCCTTCCTAACTTCTTCTTGGTTCTTGGTGACGTAATGATTTATTCTAGGGACCCAACGGGCAGAGACCTTGGTCATGGCCAAATTGTCGTGGATGATGTTGATAACACTCCCATGTGATATTCAAAGTTCCCGCTCGATTTCTTCGACCTTCACCCGTCGATTTTCGAGGATCATCCTCTCCACACGGGCCACATTGTCCTCGTTGGTCACGTCTGACAGGCATCCTGGACGGGGGTTATCTTCAAGAGACTCACGACCATGGCGGAACTCTTTATTTCAGCGAGCAATGGTTGCATAGGAAGGGGCGGTGTCGGTGTACACTGCAACCATGCGTTGATGGATCTCTTTTGCATTCTTGCCATCCTTGGTCAAAAATGTGATCACTGTGCGGTGCTCAACCTTCTCTATTGTTGAAAAAATTGTGACTGACAATCTGCGATCAGCTACTGCTTCATAAACAGACGAGGCGGGAGCGTGCGGCTTCATGTCCTGACTTTTCATAACTTGTCCGAACACCCCCACAAACAGCCATCTCCCCTTCCTCTGCTTCGCCCTACCGATTCGCAAAACTTATTGACCGCCCCTCGTAATTACACAGTAATACAGAAGAACCACACACAAGAAAGATTTGATGGCGCAGCCATCGCGATCAGGAAAAACATAAAGTTCAAAACGCTACCGGACTTAGACGAATCATTCGTGGCTGTTGAGATCCCGACCCTGGTTGGGGGCCTAACTGTGGCGGCAGCCTACCAGCCGCCTAGGCGAAAATACCTACCGATCAACAACTTCTTCACCCTCTTCAGGCACAGAAGGTTAGTGCTGCTAGGCAGATACCTAATCGCCAGATGCCGTGCATCTGGCTACGGGCGCGTCGACCAAAGGAGAATGAACCTGGAGCTACTATTCGAAAGAAATAGGCTCCGGGGAGTCGGACCAGACTTCTTAACCTATCTAACACAACGTTCAGTGACAAAACCGGACATTGTGTTAGCAAGTGCAGAATTCAACTTCAACATCGTCAACGCACTATCCCAAGTGTTCCCGAACGATCATATCCGGTTCATCACCACCATATCGCTTGCGCCAATGCTCAAGCCAATGACAGTTAGAAAAAGCTACGAAAAAGCTAACTCGGAGCAGTACAGAGAAATGCTCAGCAACTATCAGACAGCTGACCTGGGTAACGCAAATCTCGAAGAAATTAATGAGGAGATTGATAAGATCACTAATCTCCTCACTCAAGCTGATGAAAGATGCGTCCCCAGAATCTCGTACAAAACGCTCCCACAACCTAGGTGGACGGACGAAATAGGACTAATTCGCCATGGAACACAGAAAGATCTACGAAGAAGTTGGTAGGACAGGCCCAAACTGGGAAAAGGCAGCCTGAATGAGACAGCTAAGCGAGGAGCTAAGAAACATAATCCTCGAGAAGCAAAAGGAAATCTAAGACGATATCATAGGGAGACTAGACAGGGAGAGAAATCGTGTAAATTTTTGGAATAGACTCTCAGGCCTAGGACAAAAATAAAAAAAGGCGACAGCATCATAGAGGATCCGGAATATCTCGAAAGGAGATTCAGAAGACATTGGTAAGAGATATTTGCAATATCACCTGAGGAGAACGAAGATTTCAACCAGGACTTCGAAGACCAGCTGCTCAAAGACCTCGGAGCAATGATACATAGGGCCCACCCACACCCGCAGGTATCTATAGAGAGAGAGAGAGAGAGAGAGAGAGAGAGAGAGATGGTTAACCACGGACGCCCCATCACCATTGAAGAGACCATGAACACCATAAGGTGCTTCAAACAAAGAGCACCCGGTTGGTCTGGGCTTACAAAGAACAACCTAGTGAATGCCCCTAGGCAAATTATTTAGGGCATGGTGAATACCATGAATGCATATCTGAATACAGGCTACTTCCCAGACGGATATAAGATGGCTAAAATCATCTTTATCCCGAAAGGGAATAAGCCCCCAGACCAAGTGGCTAACTATCGCCCAATCTCTCTCCTCGAAATACCCGGCAAGATCTTTGAGAAGATTATAGCCGACAAGCTACAATCTCAACTCGATCAGTTAGGAGCACATAACCCGCAATAACATGGGTTCCGACCAAAAAACGGCACAAAAACGGCCCTGGCGCTCCTAACAGAAGAGATCGCATATTGCCGAACTAAAGGTCACTATGTAGACATCGTGATGCGGGACGTACATAAGGCCTTTGACAAGTTTTGGCTGAGAGGACTCCAATACAAGATCCTAGGCCTCCAGCTAGACTCGGTCCTAGAAAGAATCCTTTGTGACTTCGTCATGGACAGAAGAGCGCGTATCATGATCGAAGAACACAAAGGACCAGACTTCGAATTCAAAGCGGGCGTTCCCCAGGGGAGCTGCCGGAGCCCTCTGATTTACCTGGTCTTCACCATCGACCTCCATACTCCAATACAGAGGGACACGATGTGTCTCTAGTAAACAGATGAAACCACGCAGATCGTCCCCAGTAGGGTGAGGAAAGTAAGGGATCAGGCGATCAACAGTATAGCAGAGATCTCTAACATCAACTAGTACGAGACAAGATGGAAAATCCGGACAAATAGGGACAAATTTAAGATCTTCCCGCTCTGCCGCAAGTCGACGTGCCTCATTGTAATAGATGGGAGGAGATATGGCTACTCCGCCGAAGGCACCATCCTAGGCCTAAAAATCCCTGACCACGGATACTCGAGTCACTACAAGAAGAGGCAGAATATGGCGAAGAGAGAAATCTCTAAGCTATATAGGTTTATAAATCTTAGCTCGGTGAATTTCAGGAAAATATACCTGATGTTTATCCGGGTTAAGCTTATCTACCCTGCAGTAGTGACTCAAGCGGCCAGTAAGACCGCTATGAGGAGGCTCCAGCGAGTGCAGAATTCTGCATCCCTTTGCATCAACAAAACTAGATGAAGAGAGTATCTTCGGCAAATGGACCGCGCCGCAGACAACGTCTGGATCCCATCAATGTCGGAACCCAGAAACTGGCCAAAAAGGTCTGGTAAACAATGGCCAAAAATATCATCGCAGAGCTAAGAAGAAGAAGAACATGTGGCAACATAAACATCCCTGCCAGATGGCGTGGGAAAGTCGCCCGAAATCGACTTTTCTCAAGCACTAGAGTCTGCGCCGAGGAAAACACTATACCACTTTACACATAAACAAGATAGAGTACGACACAACAAATATAAGACAGAAATCAAAATTACAACTAATAAAAATAAACAAATACAACCAGAACAAAACACTAAATTAGATCACTAATAAAGGCTCGAAAGTCTTTATGACAAATACACAGAAGAGTATAAAGAAGAACACAAACAGAAACAAGCAGACAAGTCAACAATAGTAAAACAGCTCGAACAAATAAGGAAAAATCAGTAGTTAAAGTAAACAAATGCCCACGATGCCCCTCAAACTAGAGCAAACCCTACCTTTTTTATCATCTATCTTTTACTACGATCCATATCTTCCACTATTGAGTACATCATATTTTTTGAGACTCTGGATAGCCGAGTGGATTCGCCGCTGGCTAACAGTGATTCAGCGACGTGGGAAGCTGTTCGCAACTCGCCTACGCTATTATTTTTTCTTCACCCCTTTTCCTAATCTCCTCTATCTACAGCTCTAACAAATTGCTTAATGAAAGCTAGTTTTAAATGCAATGGATGGAACAATACCTTTTGAGAGTGTATCAATTGCTCATGCTTGACATTATGCCCAACAGAGAACTTAGTCCTTTGTGACCAGTGCTTCTTGTGGTAATGTGTTTTGGTATGTCTAGTGTCTCCAAAACTGAGAGGAAATGAAAACTTGGTGAATTCCCTGGAAACCCATCAAAAATGTTACCATTTTGAAGACTTCAATCACTCCCTAGCCGTAATCCTTATAATTCAAAGTTTTTAGCTGTAGCTTGACACTGTTGTAGTCCTCCTTGAAATATATTGAATGAGTCAAGGGAAGGGACGGATGCTTATTCCAATTATGCAGTAAAGTTTTAATGATTATTGAGTAGCTGTCAATGAAGAGTCTCCACCCCTTTGGATTGCATTCAATTCCAATTGCATCAAACATTTTAGATACATCATTGCAGTAGCATAGCCCAGCTTGATAAGTAAAGAATCTTGAGATATGTTTATTAAGTTTCCTTTGGCTTGTCACTTTCACATTTTCATACACCAAATTCTCCTTTTTGACCCTTAAAATCTAAAGCTCACCATTTGACTTTGACAAGCCAAGCTCTCTGACAAGATCAATGAGAACTCTTTGGTTTGGATGGTATGAATTCCTCTCGACGGCCATATCTCTGACACTGTAGTCTACAACTTCAGTGATCTTTTAAGCTTCTGAATTTTTGCTTTCGTCTGAGGGTGGCTTATTGTTTTCTGGAGGTGTAGGTAGAGAAAGATCAGCACTGTGTAGTACTGGTGCAATAGAGGATGGAAGATCGGAATAGGAAATAGTAAGTGAATCTTGGCCACCTCGACCTTTGGAAGGGTCCACCATGCAGAAGTAGTAGTTGCTTAAGTAGTCAGTTGGTTTACGCCAAATCATGGGTATAACAAACTTCATTGCTCTTCTTTCCTCTCTATACCATCCTGTAAAAGTAAAGAATATATAATTTATTACTCTTTCAGCTTAAAAACAAAGATAATAGTTTAAATAGTTAACATTTAATATGTTACTCTTTACAACAATTTTTTTTACGCTCTATTACCGATGGGCTAAGCGAGCCATCGAAGAGTCATGTTGAGTCTAGGGAACAAATTGGAGTCCATGAGTTGAGTCACAGAGAGAATAGAGTGTCAAATTCTTCAGGTGTAGAGTTGAATCAAGAGAGTCGTGTGGTGACCCCTGTTAATACGAGATAGAAAATTACTGGCGCGTGACGAGCTGTGACAAAGTATGTAGATACCATGTTTAAAAATAATTTAGCTTGTAGTTGGGTGCAAGTACCAATAGAGCTCACAGTGGAAACTAAAAACTGAGTAAAATTGTGTGTCACAGAAAATGTAGAAATGCAGCCCCAAGAAAGAGTTCGTTTTAGTTCAAAAATAAACGGGGTAAATGGAAGAAATACTGAACTTGAGGATGGGTTTTATGTTATAGAAAAGGGATACATAAATAGAGGACTATTTTATCACAGAGAGTATCGGTCATAGCGAGGATGGGTCACTTCTTGCCGAGGTGTTGAAAACTATCGCACGTGTAGTTAAGTTAGTTAAGGGTTAGAGGCTAAGCACTTTTAACAAAGTAAAAGTCACAGAAGAAGAAAATGAAAGCCCAATACGACTGAGCAAGGCACCGTGTATAAAAGCAAATTACGGAAAATACAAATCCTGTCTAACGGAATACTTAAAAAATTCGCTTGCATTATTCGAGACGAGCACGTAGAATAAGCTACTCGATCTCTTAATATCAAATCAGGATGTTATTGCTTCATTCGAAGATAGGTTAGGACGAACGAAATTAGTGCCATTCGAAATAAAATTGAGACTCGGAACAACGCCTTTATATACAGATCCTGATAGGCTACCCATTAACAGTGGAAAATTGTAAAAGAGCTAGTCTAAGACATGCTACAGCAGGGCATAATTGAGCCTTCGGCTAGTCCGCGGTCTTTCTTCATGATTTTAGTGTCGAAAAAAGACAGAGAAATAAGACCATGTATAGATTTCAGACGATTAAACGACACGTTAAGTATCGTACCGAAAAATATTCGCACAGTTCTTTATTTTTACGCCGAAAATAAGGACTAAAATATCCAAGCCAGACCGAAGCAGCCGTTAACAAAAGGAGTTTTATAATATTTTTTCTTCTTACGCGTGAAACCTCCGTGACCCCCTAAGCTCCCTTCCATTGCCCTCGCCGGTGATCAGCATGCGACCGTGAACCAGGAAGGCCTCATAACCATCGACCAAACTATGCTAGTCGACTGTGATAAGGTCAGGTTCGCGGGAGTGTGGTGTCGCAATACGGCGGGGTACTCCCTCTCTGTATTTTGAAAAAAACTAAACACTCAACACCCATCACTCACTCATAAACTCACAATCACAGGACAACTATTTACTTACTTTCAAAAAAAAGAAGAAAGGAAAATCAAATAAAAAGAAGCAACCCCCCTCCCCTCTTTCGTGGGTAGATGGATAACATTACAAAAAGAGTCCCCTAGGGGTTCTCCCAGGTCATGCAATTTAGACCAAAAGCCAAGTCTGCCAAGTCCTCTTTGCAGAGTTGAGGGTTGCACTTGGAAAACTAATAGAAGTAAACAACGGACACATCGTCCTCTGCGCGGAACACGAGGACATGGACGCAACATCGGAACTCAAAATAATAAGATTGGAAGCACGAACCACCCCAGATGGCGGCCAACAAGGGCATCATTTTCAGAAAAAAAAATTGAAAGCACGATCGGAGAAAGAGCGACGGATGAAATTAAAAAGGAAATTGAAACGCAACAATCATGGGCAAATATTAAAGAACTTATAAAGTTTAATAATCATACCCATGTATTCAAGATCGCATTAAAAACTACGGAGATGGCCCATAAAGAAAAGACAGAAGGAAATCTAGCGTTTAAATGAAAATTCCGTCGGAAAATATAGAAAAGGAGAAATTCCACAATATTCAGATGAGCTTCTCCTGTTACAAATCGGAATGCCACCCACACAAACCACGCCTGCCCGAGAAAGGACAAAAAGATATGTTCTGTAACGGACAAATTGTCACCAATTTAAGGATTGTGGCTCAACGACCAGGAAATGCCTAAATTGTACCGCTGAACACCGAACAATGGCTCTCAATTGTCCTAAACAAAAAATACAATAAAAAGACCAGGTAATGGCCTCGCCATTCCCCTCCCCCCTGCGGGGGAGCTTGTGCTTCATACTAAGATTAAAATTTAAAATCTAAAAAAAAGCATCCATGGTTAAATTTTTATAAATCTTCTGAACTTCGCCAATTATAAGAATTTCAAAAAGGAACTCTAAACTAAATTTCCCCCCCCCCCTTCAAAATATCACGTTGCTAAAATATAGTTATAGAAGAATAGAAGAAGATGGATAAAAACAAATTTTATGAACTTCACCATTTTTAATTCTTTGGGTTTTACAAAATTCACAAAATTTCGATACTTATATTTATTTCTGAACTTTACCATTTTGTTTTTTGATATTATAAAAGAATTATTAGTAATAACTTTGATAAAAAACATGTCATAACCAAACTAAGATGAAATTATTATTCAAATACTAAAAAAAAACCCCCTTCTTAAATTATAGAGTTAGTGATGTTGATGATGATGATAATGATGATGATGATGATGATGATGATGATGATGATGATGAAAAAGAAGGAAGCACGAACTCGCGGTAGCCAAAGTTACGCGACTGCAGCCTCAAAATCAAACACCCAAGGAATGAGCCAACCAATGATGACTCTGAACAGTGATATGAGCGGGAAGATTATAACATCCAATATTCACACACACATAACAAACATGGGAACCCTTGGATGCTATGAAAAAGAACTGAATTCGATTTTTTAACCATGAGTACAACAGACCAATCACGAACAATAAAAACGAAGAGAAACAAGTGGTGCAGATAACATCCGAAAAGGAAACGGATGAAACGCAGGACGAAAGTACAAGTAAAATCACAAGACAGAAGAAATTGAATCGACCACATGACGAGGTCTCACAGGACCTTAGGAAGTAAACGACCACGAAAGAAAAGGCAACAAAAAGCAAAGGCATGGGAATGAAGACCACCCGCCCCCCAAAGTAAAAACAGTCCCTAATAGTGACTCGAGACTACAGAAGAGGTAATTAAGATCTGAAAAATGCATAGAGACAACCTACGGATCTTAAGTATAAACACGGACGGACGGAAGACAAAAGGACCTTGAACCTTGGACATAAAAAGTGGTGAGATTTAAGGAGAGTTAGAGAGAAAGATACTAAGAGAAGAAAGTGGTGAAATAGGGTAAGTTTAAAGAATAGAGGATGTGTGGGAGACAGAATAAATAGGCCCCTGGTGAAAGGGTAGCTCTGTTTGTTTTTGTTTTTTGGATGTATTTTGTTTTTTATTTAATAAACTATAAAATTTATAGGTTATTCAATTAAGTTAAACCTGTTAATTTAATTCTTATATTTTGTAGATCTTAATGGTCTTTAATGGCATTCAAGCCTTTATTTGAGGCGGGTTTTTTTGTTCCCGCTGTGGGTTTTCGAAAAAGCTTTTTTATTTACATTTTGAATTTTTGCAAAGTTTGAAAAAGGGTAAATCTTAATGATGGTTTATGAATTTCTACTAAAGAAACTTGAGTATTAAACTAGTCGTGTTTTGTGTTTTGTCGATTTTGTCATGTGTATTTTGGAGTCACGTCGCCGTCAGACTATACCTTACTGCTTTTAAATGGTCTTATTTGTCGGTCGACCTCGATGTCTAGGAGTGTATGAGAGAACTCCGAGGTCAAGCGGGTGCCAATGATTTGCCAGATCCTCTTAGCTCTTTCGTGGAGCGCCACGTTGATCGGAGATAATCCAACCGAGTCGTGGAGCTCCCTCTGTCGTTTGTGTTCTCTTCTTCGGGTGTTTGTGATGAGAAGCATCTCTTTGTTCTGGATAGCTTGTAGTTCCGCAATGCGGGTCTTGGCGCTTGCGTTCAGCGGCACCGGGGGGTGCAGGAGTCTCGAGCGAATACACGCATTGAATATCTTGAGTTTATTTGAGTGATTTAGGTCACGGAACCTATAAAGTTCCCTCAAATATCTCTTGCTATTCGCGACTGTTCGCTCGATATGACTCTTGTAACCCCCTGTGGTGATTGTGAGCCCCAGAAGGAATGCAGTACAGGAATGTTTTTAGGAACATCGCTGCAAATGTTATCCTAATTTCAGAACACGGAGTTAACGCAAATAGTGATTAATGGAACTATGAAGAGTTAACGGTAAATCATTCCCAAGAACGATACGAAGGAGCAGCCATTGCGGTCCAAAAAGGAATAAAGTACAAGCAACTCAGGAACTTAGAAGAGTCTTATCTTAGAGGTAGACATGATAAGCATGGGAAAAATGGTCATTGACACGAGTTATCAACCCCCGACGCACGACTTTTTGCCTATTCAGATGTTGACGAATATATTCGGGCGAAGGGTCCCCACAATACTAATGGGAGAACTGAAAGCACGGTATGCCGAGTCTGGATATGCTCGCACGAACGGAATAGGCCGTTGCTTGGAACGCTTCATAAAGAGAAACATCGTCCAGAGACTGGGCCCTGATTTTCCCACCATTATCACGGAAAGAACAGCCACCGAGCCAGATAACTACTTGGCAAATTTCCTCGTCCCATTCAATTACCATAGTACCCTTGAGATTATTCCTTGCAGTGCCCATATTGGGATTACTCTACCTATCAACGTGAACCCTATATTAATACCATCCCACACAAGAAAAAAATTACAACAGAACGAATTGCATTGGAATAAGTAAGAGCGTTTGCTGAGTGGATTCCAGCAAACTTAGACAAAAACAACATTTGAAGAAATAAAAGAGGAAAAGAAAAGGTCAGAGGACCAGTTGATTGAGGCAGACAGAGTCTATTCGCAAAATCGCGTACACAACAATATCTGCGTACAAATAGACCGATCGTATATATAAAATGAGCATCATAACAGGAGCCTCCCGCGAAGCAATGTACCGTACAAGAGAGATAGAAGGAAAAATTAAAAATATTAATCTACGAACAGCAAGAATAAAAATCGAACGAAGCTATCGAGAAAGTGGATAGCGAAGTAACCCTTAAAAAATTCTAGGCAAAGATCAGACAAATGAAAGGAATACCCCAGAAAAAAAATAAAATGGAATTAGAAGACTCCAACGGTGATACAAAATAAGAGAAGCACGAAATAAAGGAGATTCTCAGAGAACACTGGGAACAGATCTTCAGAATCAGCGACGAAGAAAATGAAGACTTTGACGTTGATTTTGAAAATCAAATAATATACGAGCTGAATTCAAATATTGAAAGGACACATCCGAACCAACAAGCGAACTGGGCAGATGGGTATGAGGAAAGAGTGACGCTGGAAGAACTTGAAAGTGCGCCCCACTCCTTCAAACAGATAGCATCAGTGTAATAGGCCAAAGTATGCCCCCTGTCTAGACTATACCCGCGATTAAAGGGACCTCGGTCAATTTATACCCCGGGTATATTATGGCCTAGGCCGATTTATACTCCGGGGTATATTATGGCCAAGGCCATTTCATACCTCTCCCCGGCCAGATTATACCCCCAATTATATCAGTAATGTGGAGTAATATATGCAAGTGTAAGTATATGTAAGTGTAAACACATACACAAATAAACAAATGATATCAAACAGAAACAAATAGCTACATATAGGTACAATAACAAAAAAAAAGACGAAGCATTCTGCACAAAGAAAACAAAAAATATCATAATACACGTCAAGAAAAACCACAAGCTAAAAATGACAAAATTTCAAGGAGTAGAATGACAATATATATATATATATATATATATATATATATATATATATATATATATATATATATATATATATATATATATATATATATATTATAGCGTACGAGAAGTGCAGGCGAGCGGCTTAAAAGCTTCGTTTGAATGAGTCTTTTTTGCGACTCAGGATGGCGGAGTGGATTCGCCGCTGGCTAACAGTGGTCCAGCGACGCGGGAAGCTGTTCGCAACTCGCCTACGCTATTATTTTTCTTTGCCCCTTTTCCTACTCCCCTCTATCTACAATATATATATATATATATATATATATATATATATATATATATATATATATATATATATATATATATATATATATATATATATATATATATATATATATATATATATATATATATATGAAAAAAGCTCACAAAGTGCACGTGAGTCAAAGTTATGCAGATACACCTACAAAGGAAAAGTGGAAATCCGAGCGCTTGCGTCTTTATTCTTAAAGACCTTTTCAAAGAATGAACAGGAGGCTGTACATACATTGCCTTAAATAGTGAAAGAGGGGATAGGACTACCCACATCTGAACCTTAATTAGGGGCTACAAAATCCTGAAACAACTTTATTTAAGATTTTATGTATGTAGTGATAATGGGGTCTAGTGTGAACAAACCAGGGCTAAGATTGAAATTTGGGAGCGCGTTAATGGAGATACATTCTAATATATTTCTCGAAATATAATTACTGCATTTTATGACTGGTTTGGCACTGTTCCAGTTAATGCTATGGTTAAGATTGTACATATGTAGAAAAAGCGCAGATTGTTCACTGTGGTTACGTACATTGGCTTAAGTTGCTTAACCCGGACATCTAGTTTTTTCCCCGTTTGTCCATAATAACATTTTGGGCAGTTGTTGCAGCCTATCGAATAAACAATGACCGGGCGGGGGGGGGGGGGGGATTTGACCAGGATGCAATAAATTGTAGTCTCATACTTAAAAATAAAATTTATGTTCAGAGGCCTAAGTAATGTCAATTTTTTCCCTCAGTGTCGACGAGTAAAGTTTATGCATTGTAATTACTTAACTTGACAGGTTAGACCTGCCATGATTGGTCTTGATCAACCTATGGATAAAAAATATATAAATAACCGATAAGCCAAGTGAGAAACAGATTACCTATAAGCCACAACCGAAGCTAAGTTATTCTGATTTTATCAGTATTTGTTAATCCAGGGAATTAACTCACTTAATACAGTATTTTCTCTACATGATGGTATATTCCATTTCCTGTGTAAATTCTTAATTTCATTGTTATGATTTTTCTGTATTATAATTATCAAGATAGGTTAGGTTGGGTTAGGTTAAGTTAGATTAGGTTAGGCTCCCCCCAGCACTAGCCTCACGAGTAGTGACAGCTCAGTGATCACGCAGTGTCGGCTGGCCGGACTGATATAGGCTAATGCAGAGAAGAAAATCATAACAATGAAATTAAGAATTTGCATAGGAAATGGAATATACCATCATGTAGAGGAAAAATACTGTATTAGGTGAGTTAATTTCTTAATTCCTTGGAGGAGTGTTGAGTCAGACTCAGACCTAATATCTATCGCGACCCGATCAAGAAACCGGTTTTATATCATATTATTCTGTAAGACAGTAGGCCTACTACTAATGTGGCCGTACTATACGCAGTCGTATTTGAATCACAAACGTTACGTCTTGTACCTCATACTTTAAAATGTATGTGTTGCCAAAGCTATGAGGAACATTTATCATGCTATTAAGCAGAATATGTAGTATTGAAGTAACCAGGACACTAAAACTAAGCTTCGATCGTCACGGAGGGTGCTAAAACTGGCTAGTATTCACGAATCACGGACGTAATGCACTATTGTTATATATTTGTTACTGTAGAGAAATGGCTACATTAAGCATCCTGGAGGAGTATAGGTACATTAAAGCCCCCCCCCCCCTCATGAGGAGAAGCGTGGGAAAGGTAGCCGGCGAAACTGCTTACCATGTGTGATTCCCCCGCCGCTGTGGGCAGTTGGAGCTAACATCTGTTTTAAGGCGACCACCTAAGGTCCTTAAACGACGCTCTAACGATCCAATTACCTACGAGACCCATAAACCCGTGGTTATGGAAAAAAAAGCGGTGCGAGTCAGAAGGCACGCCAAGTAGCGGTGCGGTTGCGAGCCTCTAATTTGCGAGCTGACTTGGGCACCCCAGTGCGACCTCAGGAATTCTCGCTCTCCCCAGATGCTAACTCACCATTCGCCCCCCCCCCCTCCCCTTTGCCTCTGTGGCCTGGTCACTTCCCCCTTTAGATGGGGCAGCAATCCGCCTATAAATAAGCCCCGCAAAGAAAGAGAGGATTATTATCAGAAGTCGATACGCCAGAGTAGGATTAGTTCGTGAAGGTCGATCCTTCGGCCAGACAAGAAGATTATTAGAAGTCGATACGCCTA
This sequence comes from Ceratothoa steindachneri, assembly GCA_963969495.1. Classification (NCBI taxonomy): domain Eukaryota; kingdom Metazoa; phylum Arthropoda; class Malacostraca; order Isopoda; family Cymothoidae; genus Ceratothoa; species Ceratothoa steindachneri. The sequence goes on from OZ018317.1 coordinate 210,336,776, forward strand.
GAAGAAAGATTAGTTCGTGAAGATCGATCTTTCAGCCAGACAAAAAGATTAGAAGTCGATACGCCAGAAGAAGGGTTAGTTCGTGAAGATCGATCCTTCGGCCATACAAGACTATTTCCGTGAGAAACGATAGGATCAGAGTGAAAAAATCGATCCCCCCTTTCAGGGCCGTATTAACCTAAATAGTCAAGCTTTATATCGGTGCCATACCGAAGAAACCTTTACAGTCTGCAAAGAAGTCCGACTGAAGAAAAGCAAAGCCGCTCACACTCGAGTGACTCTCACATCTCAAGCCCCGTAAGAGTGAGAGGAGAAGAACCCAGCCCCAACGAGCTCCCGTTCTTTAATTACGTTGAAGAATCAGCCCCCGTCACAGGCGACAAGCTAGCCCTCCTCGACGAAAATTCAACCAGCGGCCACAACACTTCAAAGCGAGAGATAAGTCCTCCAGCGACATCCGGCAATCCCTAATACCTACCTGTAAGTTAAAAATAACCTTTATATTCCTATTGCGATAGTAGAAGTTTAGTACGTCCCACGTTTTAAAGGAGAGTAGAAACCATTGTTCTTGAACCTAGGTCATATGTGTTTGTAGACGAGAGTACGTTAATTTAATGTTTAACGCTAATCAAATAGAGTCGCGAAAAAATACTAATCGGCAATTAGTATGCTTACGGGAAGCCTATTTGTTTATTTTTTGCCATTGAAAGATCTTTGATGCAAAGATAGAAATGTGTTAACTGTTGGTTTGTAATAATTAAGTGTTTCATTTAAAATACATGTTTATTTTGGTAGATTCTGGTGTTTCTTCTTATCCTTATGTGTTTAAAAATAGCTCTTCCTTAAGAACAAAACTACTGAATTAGCACTCTTAGAACAAAGCCTACTTCATCATAGAAGTAACTCACGCCCCTTAAAGCATACCGCTACTAAAAGGGTGTCAAAGAGTATAGTGATCAAAACCAAGGGTCATTCTACGACAGTTACACTAACACTGAGGGCGGCCACAATCTAATCCCGGGGAATCCGGCTGTACTAGTTGCAGCTCACAACGGGTTGGCGCTACCGCCAACCCTGGAAAAAGTGTTTTACTGTAAAGTTGAATTAATTTATTAAATCTGCTAGTATCATATGTTAAAAAAATGAAACAATAACAAATACTGAATGGAATATAAAAGTATAATATTATTTATTTGTATATAATTAATTAAGAATATGAATTACCACTTATCTATCATCTGCCTGGCAAGGCTGCGACAGGGATGGCTTCAGCTCACCAGCCCCTGAGGACTAGTCGTTTCTACATCTGCTTATTGATGACCAGATCGACCGTGAAGTTTTTTTTTTATAATAAA